>JAYJMB010051202.1:0-29086 GCA_036873735.1 Pouteria campechiana
TACATTGTCATGACATTTAGCATACCATGGATTTATACGTTGCTTGGATTGAGTATATGTATTTGAGCATGCTCTTCGCTTTGACTATTTTCTTATAGTTTTCCGCTTTGCCTACTTACTGAGTTTGCTCAGACTCACGCCATTTTATTACCATTTTCAGTTGATAAGCCAAAGAATGGAGCCCAATTGGGGGTTGACACTCTTGACTGAGAGTAGGGGACAACCTTCATGATGTATGGATGAATTAGAGTTTGGAACTCATATGTAGATATGACATTTAATGTATATAAATTTGTAATTAGAAATATTTCAATTCATAAGGTGTAATGGGTACATATGATATAGTTATAATAACATGTCATTATGTGGATTATAACTATATATTTTTCTTATGGGTTTGGTTATGCCTTGCGATTACAATGCGGCTTGCCTTATGATTCTGAGCAATATGAGTGTTTATTATGTTAATTGTGATAGTGATGTGATCTGAGAATGAAATATAGAATGTCGTACAGGTGCAAAAACCCTTATGTTTCAAGGGAGACTTTGTTAAACTTTCGATAGAACCTTCCCCAAGATAAAAGATAGTCAAAATACATAGGCCCCTAGGCGGGCTGCTATAGAGTCTACATGGACTCATTCAAATTAGGGTCTTGAAAGCGGTCCTGTATGCTCATAATGCATTGTTCAGCTTCATTGCCCAATCTTTCCTTCAAGTGTTCATAGTCCTTTCCTGAATTGCTTTTATCTATCAGTTGTTGATTTCAACTTGCCCCAATGTTTGTGGATGATAAGGTATTGCAACTTGGTGAGTGATGTTATACTTTTCAATAGGGCTGCAAAAACCTTATTACAGAAGTGAGTTCCCCTATCACTAATGATTGCCCTTAGAGTGCCAAACCTTGAGAAGATCCTATTTTTTAAAAATCTCAGCACAACATTAGCATCATTAGTTGTATTAGCCATAGCTTCAATCCACTTAGAGACATAATAAAAAATAAGCAAAATGTATAAGTTCTCATTGGATGGTGGGAATTGACCCATGAAATCAATGTCCCAAATATCAAAAATTTCAACGATAAGGTTACCTGTAAGTGGCATCTCATCTCTCCTTCCAATGTTTTCTGTTCTTTAGCACCTATCACTCATTTCATAAAAGGTACAGGCATCCTTAAAAATAGTTAGCTAGTAAAATCTAGATTGAAAGATTTTGAGAGCAGTTTTCTTCCTTCCAAAATGCCCTCCAAATCTAAATGTGTGGCAATTTCTCAGAATATTTTGCTACTCATCTTCCAGATTGCAATGCCTAATGATTTGATCTGGCATATTTTGATCAAGATTGGGTCATCCTAGAAATAATGTCTCACCATTAACAGCAATTTCCTCCTTCCCTATAAATTCAACAGAGGATTAAAAATTTCTTTAACTAAGTAATTAACAATGTCAGCATACCAAGGTTCACCCCCCTCCACTGAAAATAATTGCTCATCCAAAAAGATCTCATTGATAGGAACATTCTCCTCGCCTTTTTCTTGCTCAAAATTGTTGAACCAAATGGTGTATATGCCAAATAGCTAGGTTTTGATGATGTGCAATAATATATGAGTGAACATTTGCGATATTGACAATTGTGTTCTCAAGCATTGTAGAAAAAAATATAAATATACAAGAAAATAATTCAAATACAGTGGATAATGTACATAAAGAATACATCAGTAAGGAAAATTCACTTACTGAAAGAAGACAAGAATACCCAGGAAGAATGGTAATGAAACTTTGGAAAGAAACCAAAAGAACAACTATAACTATGAAGTTCAAGCCTCAATGAATGATTGAATAAATCTCCTACAGATAAAGTTAATATCAGAGAGCATCTGCCTCAGAAAGATTTAGATAAATTGTTCCACAGACAAGATAGATTAACTGCTTATACTAAACATTTGTCCATAACATAAAGATGAATTCAGTTTGCAGAAGTAGAAATGAAATGAAGCCAAGCTCAGACAAATGAAGAGCTAAAAAAAATTAAATTCAAATTAATCAAGCATTTGTCTCTCATATAAAGTGTATCTGAAACTGAAGAAGATCAAGGAACTTGTCCACAATCCTCTATAGAAGATATAGGAGTTGAAGTAGAAGTGGCACAGTAGGCACAGATGAGAATCTCTGTCTACCATCTTCATCTACAAGTTCGTCTGTTACTTACAATAGACAACCCAACAGATGAAGTACTGGAAATATGAATTGTCTATGCCTTAATGATTCATCTGTTACTTCCAATAGACAAACCATTAGATGAATTACTAGAGAAATGATTTGTCTATGCCTGATAAGTTTGTCTATCACTTACGATAGAAAAACCATTAGACGAACCTTTTGGAAGATTTTGTCTGCAGCTTGCAACTTCGTCTATAGATCTCTACAGACAAATAATAGACAAAGTTAGTTTGTCTACCACAAAGAAGCCTTGTCCTTACCAACAAGATTCATCTATTACTTATAACAGATAAACTGATAAATAAAGCTGCTTTGTTTAGTGAAAGAAACTTTGTCTGGTGAGAAAAAAATGTCTAGTGAAAGAAACTTCATCTAGTGAGAAAACTTCATCTGATTAATAGTAAAGAGAAGAACCTCATTTGCACCTCTGGAATTTATTTGTCACTTACAACAAACAAACTAAAAGCCAAAGTAAAACATTGCAATGATCTCAAACAAATTTACAAAGACAAAGTTATTTATTATGTGGATCTACTTAGATCTAATTTGTCTGTTACTTATGAGAGACAATCCAAGACTTGATTAGACAAAGCCTCAAATAAAATATGGCTAAATCTCTATACATATCATGATGAATAGAAGCCACTTGTACCAGACCTTGCTGACTACACTCTCTAGTCAAGCTTTCATTCAAATTAGATTCAATTAAACAAACTAGACAAATCGAGCTTAGCTGAAGATGGAAAGAAATTCAAAGGAAAGTAGTCTTTACTCTGATAAAGGTTGCAGCTTTAAGAGGCTGCATCCCTTCAGGCTTAATGGGCATCTTTCCAAAATAATGAAAGAGTTAACCATGTAGAAATGTCTTTATCTAGTGTTTTCCAAAATAGGAAAGGCTTCTTCTTCAAGGACGGTGATTAATGAGCTCATAATATATCATGTTTTAATACTTAAGTTCGCATATGTTTTGATCCTCTTTTGATGTAAACTTAGTGATTTATAAGCATAATCCAATAAATCTGCACTTAATTTGGTTATAAATTGAAGTGAATTTTATGATGATTTATTATGTCTAAATAAAGATAATTAGGTGCAAGAAATGAAAGGAAATATGGAAGACATCAAGGTGGAGAAAGGAGAAAAACAATGGAGTTTTGATAATAAACAAATGAATGAAAAATGAAGATTCAAAAGCAAAAAAATATTAAGCTCAGAAATTCTGAAGTTAACTTCAGAAGTGGATGAGAAGTTCTGAAGAACTTATGAAGTTCAAAATGTGAAAGTCAGAAGTGGAACAGAAGTTCTGAGAAAGTAAAAATAGAACTTCTGTACAAGTGAGTATTAACCTTAGAAGTTCTGTAATGTGATGGAGTTCCAAGGCCCGATCCTCAGAACTTCTCAGTAGTGTAGCAGAACTTCTGGGTAGTGAACTTTTGAAATTCTAAATTTTGAAATAGAGTAATGAGAAAGAAAACATCTAAAGATTTCAGAAGAATGACATGGAATGTTTCTAAGGCCATTAGAAGATGATAGAAACTCACAGAATTGTAACTTAAGGAGTGGCTAACAATATCAAATACAACAGAAGTTTTCAGAGGTATGACAAAAATCTTAGCATACGATACTCAGAAGTTCAGAGCAATAAGAATAGAACTTTTGAGCAAAGGAAAATAGAAGTTTTGCAGAACATAGAAATCCCTTGCCCAATACTCAAAAGTTCTGAGCAGTGTAACAAAACTTTTGAGCAGTGACTTTTCAATTGACAGAACTTCTGACCAAGTGAATTATGCAACTCAAAAGTATTAGTATGTTAGTATAGAAGTTTGTTAGAACTTCTGAGAAGTGAAATTTTGGCCATTAGAAATTTTGATATGCTGAATGTGATGTTGCTATCTACACTATTAACAAATATATATTTTTTATTTTAGTAACTGAGTCCACAATGATTGGCACTTGAAATTATCTAAGATATCTTTGGAAGAAATTTCCTTTATGTCCGTTGCTAAAATTTTTAGAAGTATAGAATGTGCAACCTGTTGCAATCTGCAGAAGGTATCTTTAGAAATCAGTGGCGCAACAATTCTGTCTATTGTTGAAACTTTTCTTATGCAAAGAAACAATCTTTTTGGGTAGAAAATATAGACTTATTTTTAGAAGTGGATCTTTGTGCGTAAAGAAATTGTAATTCGTGGGGAGTTCTATTAAAACCTTACTACTTAGGTTATTTAAGAAAAAGAGAAGATAGCATAGAGACTTTCAAGAGAGCATAGAGACTTTCAAGGGATCAAGAGACGGAGTTTAAGTTCTGTAATCATGTGTTTTTCGAAGAGCTTTCTTTCTGTCTTTAGAATGAACTAACTTCCTTTTTCTAGGGCAATGATGTAGCCCTCCTTGATATTCATTGTTAACATGGATTTTTAGTATATTAATTCAATATTATCTTGTTTCATTCATTGTGTATAATGCAGTCATCTGATTTATTTCATTGCCTAATCACCAATTATGTAAATTAGCTTGATTATCTCTGAGTATATGGTTAATATAGGCACTATATGCTAAACCATGTACTGTGGTCTTATGAATGAATGAGTGGATGGTTAAGGTAGACGCTATATGCTAAACTATTTTGCTTGGTTCATTAAAGTTCTTTAGATCTTCATGAGTTTTCAATCTCAATTATACTACACGCTAGAGGTAATTGGAATGGGAGAAAATACTTGATTTAAACATGAACGCCTAATGGTAATAATCATATAGTGGATAGAACGAACCCAAGATACTAAATTAATACCGACATCTAAACAATATTGAATTTAATTAAGTGGTGAAAACAGAACCTGAGAATTTTACAACCTGAATTCTCTTTTACATTACTTATTGCCATTATTTGCTATTATTTTGCATTATACTTTTAACTACTTAGGATCTAATTCATCTTATTGATTTAGGACAACTTAGTTTTAGTAACTAGACATAATTAACCCAGTTTAATGGTTCTCTATGGGATTGACCCTTGCTAATCGCACTATACTGCTATACGCTCATCCACTTGGGTGGAACTATAATTTGACCATCAATTTTTTGGTGTCATTGTTGGGGATCTAGTTCAAATTGTTTTGATTAAATTAGTTATAATTCTTTCTTTAGTTGTTGCGCATTTATTTTATTTAGGATTTTTAATTCTTTCTTTCATTCTTTTGCAAAACTATGAATACAATGAAGGCAATCATTGAATCCAATTCTATTGCCCTTGAGCAATAACATCGATAAAGTGGAAATACAGACAAATACCATAAGTGAAGAAGACATTCAGATGGTTGACAATATGCAAAACTGAGTGGCTCAACAAGCCCAACTACTTATCAAAGAGTTTGCACACCCAACGATAGGAATCTCTCCTTCATGCATTATTTTGAATGATATTGCCAGGAACTACGAGCTCAAGCATATACACTTTAACATACTTCCTTCTTTTCATGGTGTAGCTACAGAGTATCCCTTAACATTCATGTATGATTTCTATACAACTATTCAAAATTTTTCATTGCAGGGTTTAATTGAGGATCACTTGTGCATGATATGTTTTCCTTACACCTGGAAGGATGTAACAAAAACTGAAGGATGCAGCAAAAACTTGGTTAATGACATTGGCTCTTGGATCATTAACTACATGGGATGTAGTTTATAACAAGTTCATTGGTAAATTTTATTCCCATGCTAAAACTGTAGAATTGAGAAGTAAGATTACCACTTTTTTCTCAAATGGATGAGGAAGCGTTCCATGAAGCATGGGAGAGATTTAAGGCATTACTAATTCAATGCCCTCACCATAGATATACTCTTGAATTACTCAATCAATTTTTTTTATAATGGACTGACACAACCATGCCAAGTCATGGTTGATAATGCTGCAGGTAGAGCAATGGGAGAGAAGACTCTAGAGGATACATATAATTTATATGAGATGCTTGGAGCAAATTCCCAATAGAAGAGTGTTAGCGGAAGGTCTAGAGGGATGTATGAAGTAAATTCTAACACTAAACTTTCCACATAGGTATTAGAGCTTACCAGACAGATGAAGACCATGTATTCTATGATAGGAAACTTTGAACAACCCTCCATGTTGAGGTATGTCTAATTTGTGGTAATTTAGGGCACTCACCCAATGTTTATCCTTTAAATGAAAACCTTGCAAGAGGATCAGAATAAGCGAATGCAATGAACTTCTATAACTAGTGACCACATAATGATCCTTATTCCAATACTTATAATCCGAGTTAGATAAGTCATCCAAACTTTTCATGGAACAACAATCGCAATTAGAATCAAGTTGGAACTTCTTTCCAACCCAAGAAGCCTACTCTTACGAAAACTATGCAAAGTTTCATTAAAGTAACTCAGACTTGGTTCCAAAATAATGAATCAAGATTTCAGAATGTTGAGGCATCAAAAAAGAAGATAGAAATACAATTAGGGTAGATTGCAGAAGATGTGCAGAGTCACACATCAGGAAAGTTGCCAAGTCAGCAGAGCAAGCAAAAGCAATTACAACATTGAGAAGTGGAAATGTAATTAAGAATAATGTTGGTGAAGAAACTGATGAATCTAATGCTTCTGAAGAAATAGACAACTAGAAGGAAAAGCAAGCAGAGGAGGTAACCTCAAGGAAGGTTGTGTTTCCAATAGTTGACCCTCCCATCAACTATAAACCACTACCACCTTATAATCCACTAGTACCTTTTCCAGGAAGATTGAGGCATAGCAAATTAGATAAATTATTTTTTGATATTTATGAAGTCCTCTCCAAAGTTAATATTAAATTACCTTTGCTTGACATGATTAAGAACATGTATGCTTATGCTACATTTTTGAAGGAATTAACCTCAAGGAGGCATAAATATGAGCCTCATGAAAAGGTAATAGTTTCTAAAGTTGCAAGTGCAATTCTACAAACAAATCTTCCTCCAAAGTTGAAGGATCTAGGTAGTTTTAATATCACAATTACTGTTGGAGGAACAAATAAGCTAAAGGCTATGTTGAACTTAAGATCAAGTATAAATTTGATGCCTTATTTTGTTTACTTACAGCTTGGTTTGGGAGATTTGAAGCCAACCATAATGTTTCTACAACTTGCAGATAGATCAATTAAATATCCTAGAGGCATTATAGAAGATATATTAGTATAGATAGACAAACTTATTATTCTTATAGATTTTGTTGTGCTTGACATGGAGAGGCAAGTGATGCGAGAGAGAGAGGTGCCCATTCATGGCAATAGTTAGGACAATCATTGATGTGTAGAATGGGAAGCTGAAGATAATTGTTTTGGATGAGACTATGAAATTTTCTATTTACAATTCTCTTTCATTCCCTTCATATCCTACAAATCCTAGTAGTTGTTTTCAAATAGATGATTTGGACTCACTTGTATCATCAACATTTGTGCAGCAGGAAACAAAAGACTAATTGCCACTGGTGCTTACAACTAAAGAAGTCATTGTGGAAGATGAAGAAATCAAACAGTTGAAAGAAGGTTTGGATAATGCAAAGGATGTCAGGGAAGATTAAGTCACCAAGGAGGTATTGACACAGTTGAATTTCAATTTGGCACCATCAATTATCACACCAACAAAACTAGAACTGAAGCAATTGTTGCCTAACTTAAAATATGTATTTCTTGGTGCTAATGATACCCTTCCAGTTATTATTACTGCTGACTTAACTATTGAGGAAGATAAGTTTGTTGAATGTCTTGAGAGAGCACAAGGAGGCTACAGGATGGACATTAGCTAACATCAAGGGAATGTGTGCATGCACAAAATTTCGTTGGAAGATATTGCAAAGCCTTTCAGGAATGCTCAGAGGAGACTTAACCCAAATATGCAAGAAGCTATTAGAGCTGAAGTGATTAAGGTCTTGGGTGTAGGTATTATCTACCCAATTTTTGATAGTAAATGGGTAACTCTAGTTCATGTGGTACCAAAGAAATTTGGAATCTCTATTGTTAAGAATGATAATAATGAGTTGGTGATAGTAAGAATGATTACAGGATGGCGAATGTGCATAGATTACTGAAAACTCAATGCAACCACAAGAAAGGGTCATTTTCCTCTCCCTTTCATTGATCAAAGGCTTGAATGATTGACGGTTCATGCCTACTACTATTTTCTGGATGATTTTTCAAGTTATAATCAGGTCCCCATTGCTCTAGAAGACCAGGAAAAGACAACTTTTACCTGCCCATTTGGAAATTTTGCTTATAGAAGGATGTCTTTTGGGTTGTGCAATGCTCATGCAACCTTTCAGAGGTGTACGATGTTTATTTTTTTTTGATATGATTGAGAGGTTCATAGAGATTTTCATGGATAATTTTTCTGTATTTGGTGATTCATTCAATGATTGCCTTAATAACTTGACAATGGTGCTAAAAAGGTGTGTTAAAATGAATTTGACATTAAGTTGGGAGAAATGCCATTTCTTATTTAAGTAGGCAGAAAATTATGTTGAGACATATTGTGTCAAGTAGAGGCATTGAAGTTGATAAGGCAAAGATTGATGTGATTGCTAAGTTGCCCCATCCCACTTTAGTCAAGGGAGTGAAGAGTTTTCTGGGTCATGCAGGTTTCCATAGATAGTTCATAAAAGACTTTTCAAAAATTTCTAGACCACTGTGTAACTTGCTAGCTAAAGATGTAAATTTTTGTTTTGATGATGAGTGCCTTGTTGCTTTCAATACCTTGAAAGAAAAAACAACTTTTGCTCCAATTTTAGTAGTTATTGATTGGTCCATTCCTTTTGTACTTATGTGTGATGCATCTGACTTTTCTATTGAAGTTGTCTTAGGAGAAAGAATGGATAAATTGCCTCATGTGGTTCATTATGCAAGTAGAACTTTAAATGAAGAATAATTAAATTATTCCACTACTGAAAAAGACTTGCAATTCTATTTGCATTGGAAAATTTTTGCTCATATCTAATTGGTTCAAAGTTAATTGTCTATTCTGATCATGCTACATTGAAGTACTTGCTGACTAAGAAAGATGCTAAACCTAGAATTTGACTTGACAATCAAAGACGAAAAAGGCAGTGAAAATGTTATAGTTGATCATCTATCGAGGATAGTGAAAGGGATAAATTTTGAGCAAAACAAAGATAAAGCAAGCAATCTCATCAATGAGAATTTTCCTGATGAGCAATTATTTTCTGTAAAGGGAAGTAATCCTTGGTATGCTAATATTGTTAATTATTTAGTTAAGGGAGTTTTTAATCCTATGCTAAATTCGTAAGAAAGGAGGAGGTTGCTGCTTATAGCAAAATATTACTTTTGGAATAATTTAGTTCTGTTTAAAATATGTTCAGATCAGATCATTAAATGCAATGTACCTGAGGATGAACAACAAAGCATTTTGAAACATTGTCACACATTTAGCTGTGGAGGGAGTTTTGGAGGAAAGGAGACTACTCTCAAAGTTTTCCAATCTGGTTTTTACTGGCTAACCATTTTTCTGGGATGCTCATGCCTTTTGTGCAACATATGATAGGTGCTAGAGAACAAGTAACATTGGTAAACGAGATGAAATGTCACTCATAGGTAATCTGGTTATTGAATTATTTGATGTATGGGGCATTGATTTCATAGAGCCATTTCCAATGGGAACATGTACATTCTGCTTGCTATTGATTATGTGTCTAAATGGATTGAAGCAATGGCCACTAAAACTAATGATGCTAATGTTCTACTAAAATTTCTAAAAGACAGAATTTTTGCCAGGTTTGGCACTCCAAGAGCAATCATTAGTGATAGAGGAACTCATTTTTGTAATAGAGTATTTGCAGCTTTGTTGAAACTGTATAACATCACTCATTGAGTTACAACACCTTATCATCCACAAACATCTGGACAAGTTGAAGTAAGCAACAAACAGATCAAAGCAATTCTTGAAAGGACAGTGAACACTTCAAGGAAAGACTAGGCAATGAAGTTGAATGACGCTCTTTGTGCATATAGGACTGCATTCAAGACCCCAATTGGAATGAGTCCTTACAAACTAGTCTTTGGGAAGACATGCCATCTACTTATGGAGTTGGAACATAAAGCATACTGGGTAATCAAGAAACTAAACTTTGATTTACAGAAGGCAGGTGAAGAGAGAAAGCTTCAACTGAATTAATTGGAAGAGTTAAGAGATGAAGCTTATGAGAATGCAAAGATTTATAAGGAGTGAACAAAGAGATATCATAATCAAATCATTCACAAATGATGCATTAAACCTAGAATGGAAGTGTAACGATCTGGCGCTCCAGCACATATTGTCTGCTTTGCCCAGTGCATCCTTACTAGGAACCTTAGCGAACTCATAGATTTGTCTCTTCTGGAGCATAGTGCATACTTAATAGGAACCTCACCTACCTAAAATGGGCGCTATCATAACATATTGTCCACTCTGGCTAGCCCTAGGGCATCCTTGCAAGGAACCGCCCCATCGACCAACTGCATAGATTTGTCCACACACACATACGCACAACGGCGCAGTGATGGGCCCGTCTTAATACCCACAATGGATGCTATCATAACATATTGTCCACTCTAGACAGCCCCAGGACATCCTTATCATGAACCTCCTCATCAACCAACCATACAGATTTGTCCACACACATATACACATAACAGTGTAGCAATAGGTCCATCTTAACACCCATACTCAACGGGTGCTATCATAACATATTGTCTGCTCTAGCCAGCCCTAGGGCATCCTTATAGTGAACCTCCCCATTGACCAACTGCACGGATTTGTTAACACACACATACACACAATGGCACAACGACGGGCCCGTCTTAACACCCATATGCAACGGGTGCTATCATAAGATATTGTCCACTCTGGCTAGCCCTAGGGCATCCTTATAAGGAACCTCTCCATCGACTGACTGCATGGATTTGTCCACATGCACGTACACACAATGGCGCAGTGGCGGGCCCGTTTTAACACCCATACGCAATGGGTGACAAATCCATGCAGTTGGTCGATGGGGAGGTTCCTTGTAAGGATGCCTTAGGGCTAGCCAAAGCAAACAATATGTTATGATAGCACCCATTTTGGGCAGGTGAAGGATGGGCCTAGAGGAGTTGGTGAGGTTCCTATTAAGGATGCACTATGCTTCGGAAGAGACAAATCTGTGGGTCCAGTGAGGTTCTTGATAAGGATGTACTCGGCAAAGCGGACAATATGTACTGGCTTGCCGGGTCATTATAGAAAACTTTGCTTTATGACTCACATTTCTATTTATTTCCAGGAAAATTACAGTCTAGGTGGGTTGGACCATTCTTGGTGACACAAGTGTTCTCACATGGAGCTGTAGAGTTAAAGAACCTGAAGACTGGGAACACATTCAAAGTCAATGCTCATAGGGTAAAGAGATATGTGAAGGATGACTTGCCAATGTAGTTAAATGAAATTGTTGGACTCAAGAATCTATGAAGAAGGAATTCGTCTTGCACAGACGTTAAATAAAGGCTTCTTGGGAGGCAACCCAAGCTTCTGAACTTCTTTATTTTTTCAGGCATTTAGTTAGTTTTTTTTTTTATTTTCTTTATAACTTTCTTAATTTCTAGTGTTTTGTATGTTGCAGAAAGAAGAATTCTAATTAGGCATAGAAGTTTCAGAGGACTGTAAATGATGCTGCAAGTCATAAACTGCTAGAAATTTGCAAAGGGCCAAATGAAAAGAAGGTGAGAATGCACTTCATTCAGGGAAATCCTTGAATTTAAAATTTTATCATTATTTCACATTAAGGACAATCTTTAGTTTAAGTTTGGGGCTATATTTCTCAATTTGACATCCAATTTTGGAGCAAAAAAATTTTTGAAATTTTGATTCTAAAGAAATTCTAAAATGCTTCTAGTTTGGTTCTGAGCATATCTGTGTTTTTGCATTGCTTTTGTGTTGAATAGAAGTTCAACAGAACCTTCGTGCTAATGACTCCAAAAGTTTTGTGTAGTCGAATGTCTTCTGGAGTGATCTGTGTAGCGTAACAGTGATTCTTTGTTGCCTCTATTAACGGGATAGAACTTCTATAGTGCTTCTGAGTGGACCAAAAGCTCAACAAAACTTTTGTGTTAATGATTTCAGAAGTTCTGAGGAAAATATGCATAAGTAAATCAAAGTATAGATGTCTAGAATTGCATTTAGTTTTGGAAATTTAGTTTTTTGGGTGGCATAATTTTTGAAATTTAGGTATATTTTTTTATTTCAAACTTTAATTTTTTCTGACTTAGCTAAGGAAATTCAAGAGCAATGATGCAATTAAACATTGAAATTGAATGGGATTCTCTCTTAATGGCCAATAACATAGGCTTAGTTTTTCATTGTCATTGCACATAATTTGGAAGGAAGGATGGATGCTATCTTGTGATTTAATGATTCTTGTGACAAATCTTTCTTTCTATGAATGATGATATTTGAGCACATTATGGTATGATCAGGTAAAGTGTATGTTGATTAGTTGATTATTTTGTGAATTTGGTGACATATTTTGGTTAACATGAGTAGGCTAGAACTTGTTTGATTATCCCTCAAGGTGAAATCCTAGATAACATGTTTACTTGGAAATGATTTAGGCATTTTCTTTGATGAGTTTGATCCATTCAAGTTGAGCTAGTACATCATATCACTAATTTCCCCATTGAGCCTTACTGAAAGAATAACATATGCAAAGCATGTGAAATACCACCATTCGTTTCCCTTCTTTAACCTTATCATCCTTAACCTATTCAGCTTGATAAACCATACTTGACCTATAAGAGATATATTCTATGCATATAGTTGTTAGCGAGGTATAAGTGAAGCAAAAGAAATTAAGTTTGGGGGAATTAAAAAATAGAATGTAAAAAAAAAATAAAATCATAAAGGATTCAACTTGCAATTATCCCAAACAACTCAAAAGAAACAAAGTTTAGGGTATGGTAGTAATAAAACCCATAAAAATAGTAATAATCCTAAATAATAAGTCAAAAGAGTGAATAATCATGTGCAAATTAATTTTGATCTCTTACTTTGAAAATCATTATTCCTTTTCTTTGTCAGCCAAACCCAAGGCCCCATTACAAGCTTAACAAAGACCTATTGATCTAAGTGAACAGACTTATCTACATTAGTGGAGAAATATTATCAAAAGCAAGCCTATGGAATGTTTTATGGAAATCGTTAGAATCACTGAATTACATATTATTGATTGAAAGGCATGCATAGAACATGAGATTGACAAAGCACTCACACACACACACACACACTCTACATAAAGGGATTGATAAAGCATGAGTTTCATGAGATTACATGGCAAGTGTCTTGAATGATTTTTAAGTCATCTGTATATGTGCAATTTTTCTAGCATGTTTTTGATTGATTAAGAGAGATTATCTTAACTCTTTCATTCATTTGGTTACTATTTTGCTATAGGATTATCAAAAGCTAAGTTTGGGGGTATTTGATGAGCTCATAATATATTATATTTTAATCCTTAAATTCACATATGTTTTGATCCTCTTTTGATGTAAACTTAGTGATTTATAAGCATATTCCAATAAATTTGTACTTAATTTCATTATAAATTGAAGTGATTTAATGATAATTTATTATATCTAAATGAAGATAATTAGGTGCAAGAAATGAAAGGAAATATGGATCAAGGTGGATAATGGAGAAAAACAATGTAGTTTGGATTATGAATAAGTGGCTAAAAAATGAAGATTCAAAAGCAAAAAAAAGATTAAGCTCAGAAATTCTAAAGGTAACTTCAAAAGTCTAAAGAACTTATGAAGTTCAAAATGTAAAATTCAAAAGTATATCAGAAGTGGGACAAAGGTTCTTAGCAAGTAAAAATAGAACTTCTATATAAGCAAGCATTAACCTCAGAAGTTCTGTAATGCGACAGAGTTCCAAGGCCCGATCCTCAGAAGTTCTCAGTAGTGCAATAGAACTTCTAGGTAGTGAATTTTTGAATTTTTGAATTTTTGAATTTTTGAAATAGAGTAATGAGAAAGAAAACTTCTGAAGATTTTAGAAGAGTGACATGGAATGTTTTTGAGGCCATTAGAAGATGACAGAAACTCACAGAACTGCAACTTAAGGAGTGACTGACAATATTAAGTGCTACAGAAGCTTTCAGAGATATGACAAAAATCTTAGCGCAGGATACTCAGAAGTTTTGAGCAATAAGGATAAAACTTCTGAGCAAAGGAAAATAGAAGTTTTACAGAACAAAAAAATCCCACTACCCGATACTCAGAAGTTCTGAGTAGTGTAATAGAACTTCTGAGTGGTGAATTTTCAATTGATAGAACTTCTAACCAAGTGAATTATGTAGCTCAAAAGTATTAGTATGTTAGTACAGAAGCTTATTTGAACTTCTAAGAAGTGAAACTTTGGCCACCAGAAATTGTGATATACTGAATGTGATGTTGTTATCTACACTATGATAAAAAATATATATTTTTTGTTTTAGCAACTGAGTCCACAATGATCAGCACTTGCAATTATCTGAGATATCTTTGGAAGCAATTTCCTTTACATACATTGCTGAAATTTTTAGAAGTATGGAATGTGCACCCTGTTGCAATCTGCGGAAGGTATCTTTGGAAATCAGTGGCACAACAGTTCTGTCTATTGTTGGAACTTCTCTTATGCATGGAAACATTCTTTTTGGATAGAAAATACAAATTTATTTTTAGAAGTGGATCTTTATGTGTAAAGGAATTGCAATTGTGGAGTAGTTCTTTTAAAACCCTAGTGCTTGGGTTATTTAAGAAAAAGAGAAGAGAGCACGGAGACTTTCAAGGGAGCAAGAGATGGAATTCAAGTTCTGTAATCAGGCCTTTTTCAAAGAGCTTTCTTTCTATCTTTAGGATGAAATAACTTCTTTTTTGGGGGCAATGATATAGCCCTCTTCGATATTCATTGTTAACAGAGATTGTTGGTTTATTAATTCAATATCATCTTATTTCATTCATTATGTATAATGCAGTCATCTAATTTATTTAATTACCTAATCACCAATTATGTAAATTAGCTTGATTATCTTTGAGTACATGGTTGAGGTAGATGCCATATACGAAACCATGTATTGTGCTCTTTTGAATTAATAAGTGGATGGTTATGGTAGTTGCCATATGATAAACTATTCTGCTTGGTTCATTAAAGTTCCATAGATCTTTATGAGTTTTCAATCTCAATTACACTACACGTCATATGTAATTGGAATGGGAGAAAATACTTGATTTAAATACGGACGCCTAATAGTAATAATCATACAATAGATAGAATGAACCCAAGATGTTGAATTGATACCAACATCTAAATAACATTGAATTTCATCGAGTGGTGAAATCAAATTCCCAGACTCTTGCAACCTGAATTCTCTTTTACATTACTTATTGTCATTGTTTGCTATTATTTTGCATTGCACTTCTAATTACTTAGGCCTTAATTCATCTTGTTGATTTAGGATAACTTAGTTTTAGTAACTAGACATAATTGAACCAGTTTAACAATTCTCTATGGGATTGACCCTTGCTAAGCACACTATAATATTATATACTCATGCACTTGCAACTATAATTTGGTCATCTGTGCTGCAAGCTTTCTAGCTATAATGAAGTTTATCAAGAAGATAACTTTTTTAATGGGAGAAATCAGAATAGTTTTCAACATTCAAAGAAAGCCAACTACCTCCAATTGACAAAAATTTCTGAATTAATATAAACATAGCAGTGTCAATGAAGAAGGTTGAGGAAGCTAAAAGAGAAATAAGAATAGAGCTTAAATGAGTAACTTCTCTCAATTAGCCTATGCTTGCTCTTGGATAATCAATCTTTATTGCGCTAATAGATGAAGAGCCACAAAGATCTATCTTAATCATATTTTTAGAGTATTGATATCTAATGTGCTTCAATGAGCTATTATTTTATATGTGCCCAAACTCTGTACAAATCATCCTAGTAAAAGAGACATTGTAACTTATAAAATGAGTACTGTTAATCAGTTATGTGAGTTTGTGGTGAGCTCAAGAAAACAACACTATATGAGTTGTTGGTGAGCTTTAGAAAACCATCAAGTTTGTTGGTAATCTTAAAATCCAGTGAGTTTCTTGGTGAGCTTGTGAAAACCAAAATATTGTTAGGAGCACTATGTTTATGGCCCTTGGAGCTGAAATCTAGGAAAGTATTGGGAGCACTTTTGATGGGATATAGTGGAACCTAAGGCACAATGAGTGTGTGCTCTTGGAAGAGTGGATGTAGAGACAGGGTTCTCGAACCACTATAAAAATTATTGTGTATATTGTCTGCTTGATTGTTTTACTTTGCATATAACTACTTTATCATCACATTTCACATATCACTACACATAACATTACTTGCCTGAAATAAGAATGGCTAAGAGAAGCTGAATTTGGAAGTGAAGCTATCACTATGACTAAACAACTATGAAAGTCACATATGTGCCACATCACTACTTCTGCTTAGCTCATTAATTTTTATTTGGCCATAATTTTTATATGCTCAAATCACCCCTCCTTTCTTGAGATATTTACTACATGGGACCAACAAAAATCACTTCCTTCCACCAACTTGGATAGATGATCAGCATTGACATTTTCACACCCCTTCTTGTCCTTGTTTGTCGGGTCAAATTCTTGCTATGAAAGATCTACCTGATTAACCTGGGCCTGGCATCTTTTCTTATAAGTAAATATTTCAAAGTAATATGATTAGAATAAACAATTACCTTTGAACTAATGAAGCAAGAGTGAAACTTTTCTAAAGTAAACACAATTGTAAGTAATTCTTTTTTAGTGGTGGAATAGTTTAATTGTGCTTCATTTAGAGTCCTACTTGCATAATGAATTACATGAGGTAATTTGTCAATTCTCTATCCTAGGACATCACCAACAGCAAAATTCAGTGCATCACACATAAGTTCAAATATAATGGACCAATCAAGAATTGCTAAAATCAGGGCCAATGTCAATTTCTCTTTCAAAGTGTTGAAGGCAACAAGGCATTCCTCATCAAAACAAAAAGTTACATCTTTTGCAAATAGATTACAAGTCAGTCTAGAAATTTTTGAGAAATTCTTTATAAATTGTCTTTAAAAGTCTGCATGACTAAGAAAACTTCTAACTCCCTTGACTAAATTTGGGGGAGATAACTTTGCAATGAACTCAAATTTTTCCTTGTCTACTTTAATGCCTTTACTTGAAATAATGTGTCCTAGCACAATTCTCTACTTAACTAACAAGTGACACTTCTCTAACTTAATATCTGATTCATCTCAATACACCTTCTAAGCTCGAATCTTAAGTTATTCAGATAGTCATAAAATGAATCTCCAAAGATAGAAAATCATCCATGAAAACTTTAATAAACTTTTCAATCATATCAGAAAAAATAGACATCATACACTGTTGAAAACTTGTAGGGGCATTGCACAAACTGAAAAGCATTCTTTGGTATGCAAATGTTCCAAACAGATAGGTGGAAGTGGTCTTCTCTTGATCTTCTGGGGCAATGGGAATTGATTATAAACTAAGAAGCTATCCAGAAAATAATAGTAAGCATGACCCATCAATCTTTCTAGCATTTGATCAATAAAAGGGAGAGGAAAGTAGTCCTTTCTTGTGGCTGCATTGAGTTTCCTATAATCCATGCACATAGTGAGGATAATTTCTTTGATGTCTGCTAAGGTCTAACCTATATCCCATTTATGCTCTCTAAACACATTCATCAACTTACATTCTTCATCAATAGACAAGTCAGCAACAATTGTCATTGGAAGAGTATTATTTTAACCAAGAAAGATGTACTTCAAGTTCTGAGGTAATTGGTTTAATTCCAGTTGGGGTGATATAGCAATTGATTGTTTAACTTTTGGGTTCACATGTAATATCCTTCATTGGAAACTTCCCCTTCTCTGACTTGCTTTGCTCTAGCAAGTTTTGTTTTCAACTTCATTATTTCTTTATCCTCCTCCAATCCATCTGCAGTGAGCACCAATTCCAGTTTATCAGTTATCTCCTCCTACACAAAAGTTGATAATACAAGTGAGTCTAATTCATCAACTTGAAAACAACCACTAGGATCTAAAGGTAATGATAGAGAATTATAAATAGAAAATTCCATAGTTTCATCCAAGATAGTCATTTTCAACTTTCCATTTTGCACATCAATGATTATCTTAGTTGTTGCCATGAATGGGCATCCCAGAAGAATAGGCACTTCTCTTTCTAGAATCATTTGCCTCTCGATGTCAAGCACAACAAAATCTGTTGGAATAATTAGCTTATCAATCTGCATAAGAATATCCTCTATAATGCTTCTAGGACATTTAATTGATCTATCAGCAAGTTATAAAGACATTATAATAGGTTTTAATTCTCCCAATCCAAGTTATAAATGAACTGAATAAGGTATCAAATTAATGCTTGCACCTAAGTCTAGCATTGCCTTTACCTTGTTTGTCTCTCCAACAATGATTGAGATAATGAAACTACTTGGGTCTTTAAGTTTTGGGGGAGGGTTTGTTTACAAGACTCTGGGACTAGTGGATCATTAGGTTGGGGTGCTTTATAGTTGACTAGGGGGTCAACTACTAGAAACACTGTCTTCCTTAAATGCACTTTCTCCTCTGCATTTTTCTTCCCTTTCTCCAATCCTATAGAAATAATTAAATTATCAATTTTTTCACCAACTTTATTATCAATTACCTTTCCTCTTCTCTGTGCTGTGATTGCTTTTGCTTGCTGGGCAATTTCCTAGGTGCGTGGCTTTGTATGGCTTCTGTAATTTATCCCAACTATGTCTCCATCTTTTTCATGGATGTCTCCACGTTATGGAATCTTGAATCAATGTTTTGAAATTTAGTTGCATTATTCTGAAATTGGGTCTATGTTGCTTGAATAAAACTCTGCATGGTTTCTTCAAGCGTAGGCTTCTTTGGTTGTGGTTGAAAAAAAGTTCCAGCTTGATTCTAAATTTTTTCATTGTTCCAAGAAAAGTTTTGATAATGATTTCTCCAACTAGGACTGTAAGAATTTGAGTAAGGGTCATTCCTTTGTCACTGATTGTAGAAATTCATTGCATTACTTGCTTAGGATCACCTATAAAATGTTCATTTGAAAGGCAAAGATTATGTGAGTGACCTGAATTACCACAAAAAAAAACAAACTTCTACTAGGGTTGTTTCAAGTTCACCATCATGGTGCACATTGCCTTCATTTGCTTAACCATCTCCAAAATCTGCATAGATAGATCAGAGTTAGAGTTAACTTCATAAATTCCTCTAGATCTACCTCTTACACTCTTTTGCTCAAAATTTGCTCCCAACATTTTATATTGCTCATATATTTCTTCTAGAGTCTTTTCTCCCATGGCACCACCTGCAAAATTGTCAACCATAGCTTGGCATGGTTGTGTCGATCAATCATAGAAAAATTGGTTAAGCAATTCAAGTGGATATCTATGATGGGGGCATTGAATCAAAATTACCTTAAATCTCTTCCATGTCTCATAGAAAGCTTCACATCCATTTGAGAGAAAGTAGCTATCTTTCTTCTCAACTCTGCAGTTTTGGCATGGTAATAGAATTTATCAATGAATTTATTGTACATTGCTTCCCATGTTGTTAATGAGCAAGGAGCTAATGTCATGAACCATGTTTTTACTGTATCTTTTATATGGAAAACATCTCATGCGTAATTGGTCTTCAATTAGCCCCTGCAATGGAAAAGACTGGATGGTTGCATAGAAGTCACACATAAATTTAGAGCATCCTCTACAGCTATACCATGAAAAGATGGAAGCATGTTAAAATATATATATACATCAATTCATAATTCCTAGCCTTATCATTGAATACAATGCATGAAGGTGAAATCCCTATAGTTGGGCGTGCAAACTCCTTCATTAGCTTTTGAGCTTGTTGAGCCAATCGGTTCTCCATGTTGTCAGCTATGTGAATTTCTACTCTTTCAATTAAACTCTCTGTCTTAATTTATACTTTGGCACTAGAATTATTCAATGGAAATAGAGCTGGATTTAGTGATCTCCTCCCATTCATTCATAATACTGCAAAATAAAGAAAGAAACAATTAAAGAAAATCTTATATACAATTAGATACAAAAATAAAAAGAATGATTGTAACTAACTTAATCAAATTAATTTCGAACCATTCCCTGACAACAATGCCAAAAACTTGATGGTTTAAATTATAATTCCTCGCAAGTGCATTGGCGTATTGCAATATAGTGTGCAATGCAAGGGTCGATCCCACAGAGAATGACCAAACCGACTTAATTAGTTTTAGTTGCTGAACTACACTATCCTTAAAAAGACTGTATTTCGAGCTAAATGAATATTGTGTAATGTTGAATGGAATTATAGAAATTGAATAGAATTGAAAAAATCAATAAGAAATAATAATGTAGGGAGATTAATAAGATGCAAGGGTCTAGGGATCTGATTTTGCCACTAAAATATACCCCTTTGCTAGTATAATGTTGGATTCAATGCTTCGCTTGGGTTTGTTCTTTCAAATGTATGATTATTATCATTAGGTGTATGGATTCAAATCAAGTGTTTTCACTTGTTCCAATTACCTATGGTGTACAGTATTGTTGAATCTTATGCAAGTATACATGATCATAAGTAATATAGATGAGGTAAGTTGAGTATCATTCTCACGAGGAAGTAGGTTGTTCCACACTAAGTACCAAACTTATATCAAATCAGTAATATTTGATTGAATGCAATTCGGTAGATGATATAAGAATTAAATTTGAAATAAAAAATGAAGTTGATAAATTGTGAGAGCAAAAGAAGAAATATCAATGGATAAAATATCTAGGAATTCAACTTCACTTAGCAAATCCACTTGTATTGATGAATTGCATTGAGTAAATCATCATTCTTCTCATAGTTAATCGAATGCACTAGAGTTTCTACCACCCTTTCTCAAGTGTTATGATAGGTGTGCCTATTAAAGTGATTTACTATGTCTTCATGCAAATCCAAATTAATAAACTCATTTAGCTTAAGCATCCAAGTGTAATATGTGCGCTTGCAAGGTCATATTCAGACGGATTGCACATGTACAATGGCTATCTATAGACTTCATTGCATCATATGTTCTTTAATTCAAGAGTCTATTCCTAATTCACCTCTCTCGAGTATAAATGAAGAATCTCAGTTCATGCATATGGTAGCTAAGCACATACATGCATTAAGCTTAGAAAAGAAGAAACAATAAGGAATAAGATAATTTAACTCAAAAATCAAACATTAACACAAGCTTCATTGCTAGGATCCATTTAATCTCAGATAACAGAAATTTAGAACATCATATTTGAATTAAAACCAATTATGTAATTGATAAACATCATCATAATCCAATATTGAATATTGATTCAAAAATAAAAGATGAACTAGAAAGAAACAAAATATTCAGGTTGTAACGGCTTTCTCCAATGATTTTCTTGCTATGAACTCTTCTCCTCATCCAACTCTCTATCTATGCTCCACTCTCCTACCCCGATCTAAACTCTTGGGTGTCCTTAAATAACCCGAGCAGCTAGGTCTTAGTAGAATTCCTCCACTAATTACAATTCCTTTATGCATCAGAACCATCTTCTAAAAATAACTTTGTATTTTCTACCCAAAAAGATTATTTCCATACATAAGAAAACTTCCAATAACAGATAGCATTGTTGTGCCACTGATTTTCAAATATACCTTCCACAAATTGCAACAACCTCTAAAAATTTCAGCAATGCATGTGAAAGAAATTACTTTACAAATATCTCAAATGATTGCAATTAATGATCTTTATGGGGATCCATTACTAAAAATATATTTCTGACCATAGTTTGGACAACAACATCTGATGTATGGAAGAACACTAAATTTGTGTATTTCCAATTCCAAGCTTTGATTTCAAACTTTATTTCTTATTAGGTTGCTTTGGAGGCATGAAAATCGAGTAGAAATTTGAATTCATATTTTGGAGTTGTCTGAAGTGAACTTTAAAGAAAAAATTGTTGCTTCGGGGTTCTCTGAAGTGAACTTTGGAGAAACAATCGTTGCTTTGAAGATTTTTGTTTTGCTTCAGAGATTTTGGATAGAGTACCACTATTTTGATCATAGCTTTCTTGTATGAACTTAGAATTGCTCCATTCCTTATGCATTGGATAGATAATTTCAGGGGCTATAACTTTTATGTTGATCACTTTTTTTGAATCATTCATATTCTATGAGTTGTGAGCCTTTAAAGTGACACCTTCTGTCAAATGCAGTAGCAGATGAATGTGAAGCTCTATGATAGTTTCATTATTATAGCAATAAATTTCTCATATAAATTTAGAATCATATGATTTTTGATGAATTAGAAAGATGAGAATAAAGGCTAAAACTTTTATGTTGAATAAAGTTTCCAAATATGCCTCCATCAGTCCCAAAAATTGCTTTAAAGTAACATCTTTTGTAATCTTTAGCTTCATTTTATATATCAATAAAACAAACTCTATTAACTGCAATATCCACTAAAAATATTAGAAGAAGATCTTAAACATGTGGATTTAGATATAAAAAATATGATATATTATGAGCCTATCAAGTATAATCGAGGTGAAAACCCAGTAAGCCCAAAAACTTAATGAACCAAAAGAGGATGGCTTAACATATGGTGTGTACCTCAACCATCTCTCCTTCTCATTCAAGAGAGCGCATGGTTCAACATATAGTGTGTAACTTCACCATCTATCCTTCTAATTCAAGGGATCTCATGGTTTAGCATATTGTGTGCACCTTAACCATGTTTAGATAATCAATATAACTCATAATATTAGTGATCAAGCAATAATCAAATCATTGCAAATAACATAATGAATGAAATAAGATCATATAGTCATTAACAACTAGCATTCCACATAATAAAGAGTATCAAGTAGAGCTACATCTTCACCCTAGAAAGAAGGATTTAGTATATAATGGAAATAAAAATAACTCAGTCAAGATCATCACTTCTCCCCTTGCTTACTTGAAATCTCCCCTTTCTCCACAAGAATTATCAAGGCTCCACCCCTTAGAATCCCCAAAAAAACCCTAAAAATGAGTGCAAGAAGATCCCCAAAAAACCCTATCTCATTGCCTTAAAATGCAGGAAAACAAGGCAGTAGAAAATCTGTATAAAATCCAGACTACACTAGCACTGCAGCCCCAAATTTTGTGTCGCTGCCTAAAAAATTTCTAGATGCCATTTTGATGTGTTTGAGCTGGGCACTATGGCACTTGATTTCTCTGACTTGACTTCTTTCTAGTTTGTACTCCTTCTTCCTCCTTGAGCTACATCTCTTTTTATGAAATATACTCACAAATTCTCAAGAATAAACAGTAGATAATCTTAGTAATATGAAATATAAGTGAATGAAATTCACTCATCAAAGTCTACCCTAAATTAATACTTAAAGTTTTGAGGAAAAAACTTTTTGTAAGGAGGGTGATCTGTAATAACTTAGGTATTGAAAATGAGGAGTAATTTTTTTTAAATGATGATTAGAGGTGAAAAAGTTGAATATGAAAATGGCATCACTTTTGTCCAATATTTGACACAGAAGTTGGATGATTTAGAAAATGTTTTTAACATAAAAGTTATAAATATTGAAAGTATATTTCTAATAAATCATGAATCACATGAGTTCAATGTCCTATGAGGAATTTATGATCAATGCATCAAAATTGCTCCTCATGGGTGAAAAAGACTAAAAATACCAAAAATTGTCATTTTATTTAAATTTTTGACGTAGATGGGGTTGAATTAGAAAAAGTGATCAACATAAAAATGATAGCTCTTCACATCCAATTTTTATGCCCATTTTTAGTTAGGAATTTCCATTATTTTATTGTAATCTTCATGATGCAAAAAGGGAATCAAGTTACAGTCTATGTGGATGTGAATTAAGAGGGGGGGAATCCATGTTTTTGTTAAAATAGAACCCAACTTGCTGCTAGGCATGGAAGTGGCATGGAAATTAGTTGATAACTTTGTTATGTGGTTGTGGTAAGTGTTTTCTTTTATTTCATTTTAAATTTTGGTTGCCAAGGTTTTGTGTCCAAACGGGGTTTGTTAGGGCAAAAACAGATTAATGTTGATTTCCATGGGTGCAAATGTTTAATAAATGAATTAAATCATCATTAATGAAATTTGATGTGAGGAATCCCCCTATGTTGTTGTCCACGAGTGGACAACAACTTATTCAAACAATTATAGTGGGTTTTGGTGTAAAAATGAATTGGAGAGTAATTTAATTGAATAAGGGGCTTAATTAGCTCATTATTAAGGTTAATTAAATGTTGATTATCTTGATTAAGGGCTACATATTGCTGGATATTTATATGTGTAAATTAACTCATACATATGTATTGATTGAGAAAATGCTTCAATGAGAAGCAATATAAAAATGAATAGTGTTTCGGGGGAAAAATGCATGGATTTCATGGCGAAAATGCCTAATCAGTTAATTACAATGTTCTAGAGTTTATTTGGGCCTAAGGAATTTGATTGTTTGATTGAATATAAACCTAATGAAAGGGAATTCATATACAAGGTATTTGAGCAAGGAATTGAGTGAGTTAATGTCTTGATTAGCATAAGTTTATGGCTAATTACATGTTAATTGGGTTGTATAATGGGTGTGTAACTATGGAAGTGAAATCCCTTGAAGCACTTTACTACGATGTTATGATTTAAAAAGTGCATAAGAGCTGTTAGATGAAATGCCCCAATAAAAATAAAAGTTACGGAAAAGAGTTTGATTATCAATCTAAAACCTTAATCAGGAATTAATTTATTTTGTGATGTAATTGAGTCAGTATTAAACATGTTATATATGTAATGTATGAGGTGGGGAATGTAAATACCCTATTATACCATTGTTAAAATTTTGTGACATAAGTGATGATTATGAAGTGTTTTCATTTAAAATTTTAGCTACTAAGGTTTTTTATCCAAATAGGGGTCTATTAGGGTAGAAATTTCATAGATTAATGTTGATTTCCATGGTGGAAATGATTAATACATAAATTGCAACATTATTGATGAAATTTGACTTAAGGAATCCCCCTATGTTGTTGTCCACAAAGTGCAAACCAACTTATTCGAACAAGTGGAGTGGGTTTTGGTGTAAAAATGAGTTGGACAACAATGTAATTGAATAAGGGGCTTAATTAGCTTGTTATTAAGGTTAATTAAATGTTGATTATGTGGATTAAGGGATGAATGTTGTTGGATATGTATATGTGTAAATTAAATCATGCATATGTGTTACCTGCGAAAATGCTTTAATGAAACGCAATATAAAAGTGAACAATGTTTTGGGGGAAAAATGCATGAATTGAGTGTGGATTTCATGGGGAAAATGCTTAATTAGTTAATTACAATGTTTTGGAGTTTATTTGGACTGGAGGAATTTGATTATGTGATTAAAGAGAAACCTAATGAAAGGGAATTCGTGTAAAAGGTTTTTGAGCAAGGAATTGAGTGAGTTAATTAGTTGATTAGCATACGTTTATGGCTAATTATATGTTATTTGGGTAGTATAATGGGTGTGTAGCTATGGAAGTGTAATCCCTTGAATCAGTTTACTATAATGTTACGAATTAAAAAGTGCATATGAACTATTCAATGAAACGTCCCAATAAAAATAAATGTTAGAAAAGAGTTTGATTATCATTCTAAAACCCTAATGAAGAATTAATTTATTTTGGGCTGTAATTGAGTCAGTATTAAACATGTTACATATGCTAAATACCCTATTATACTATTGTTGAAATTTTGTGACTTATGTGATGATTATGAAGTGTTTGCTGAAAAGCCTCAGTAAAAAACAAGGTACAATTAGTTGATTTCATATAACTCATAAGTGACCATTGAAAGGTATGTTTAAGTGACATTATTTGATAAATGAAATGATGTTTATGGAAGATTAATGAATCTTAAATTAAGTATTTAATAAAAGAGGCCTTGAAATGGTGATTTAATTAAAAATCCCAAAAGTGGTCACATGGAATACTACATTGAAATGGGAGATGATTTCCAGTATCCTAAATGTTTGAAATAGCCGATGACTAATGAGATATTTGATGTTGTATGAAAATAGTTGTGTTCTATGTTATGAATGTAAGATCCATTGGATTGTTGTAAGAGATCCAGATGGTTAAATTAAAGGATAATTTGAGGAAGTATGAAATGACACTTCAATAAGGTAAGTAAATTCCCCTTTCTGATTGACTATAGTGCTGGATGGGGATATGGAGTATCCCATTAACTGTATCCGGGTATGTATGCATAGATGGGGATAGTGAAAATCCTGTGCTTGTTTAAGATTGATATTGATTAGTTTTTGTGGATACATAAATGTTAACAATCATGAGTATTCCCTGAATTGAAATAATTAATGCTTGATTTATGTTATGAACATATGATTGTCGAGGATAGAAATTATCCTGTGTCATTATGTTATTCTTGTATATGGATGTTTGAATTTGAGGGATAAAGAATATCCCATCATTATATGTGCAAATTCTGGGAATTCTAAGTAGCCTAAAGTTCGGTATAACAATGAAATGAGTATGTGTACTAATGGAATATGTAGCATTCTATGATTTATATTTTACAAACTAATATGATATTGTGTTTGAATGGCACAATTATCATATGATGTGCCTACTGACACATTTCTAATATGAGACACTAGAGTGGCATAGATGTGATGTGAGGTGCCTGGATTGCACGATTATGGTTATGATTGTATATGCCTAAAGGGAGTAAAGTATTGAATTAGAGGTGGGGATTTGGTATGATTGCATTGATCAATACATATTTATGCATATCCTTGTTTTGGAACATGTTGTTTCTAAATTATTATTGTTCTTTGTTTGCTTAATTACTGAGTTGCACAAACTCATGCCTTCTTATTCTATGTTTTTAGCTTATAGGACAGGTAAAGAATTTCAACTATGGGTTTGAACTTATAAGAAGGAATTCAAGATAGTTTCTTGTGGTATGATGAATTTTGGTTGCAATACTGTTGTGTTTGTATAATTGAATTTTCATGGTGTATTGTATCTTGTAACATTTGTGATGTCAAATGATGTATAATGAAAAGCATGGGCATCTCATAGACATTTAATTATGATATTGTGTATGGATTTGTATTAATCAAGCGAGATGTATTGCTATCATGATTCAGTTTTGATCTTGGGCATGCAGTTGTACATGAATGAGCAACTGTGGGTGTGTGTTTAGCATTTCTTCATAGCCATTAAAAATTTTATTTTTAATATTAATGTATGCACAAGTATGGATCTTGATATTTTTAGGGGAGCCTTTGTCAAATTTTAGGTAGAAACTTTTTCTTAAAAATAGAAAAATTACAAGATAATGTGAAAATGCATAGG
Organism: Pouteria campechiana; assembly: GCA_036873735.1. Taxonomy (NCBI): domain Eukaryota; kingdom Viridiplantae; phylum Streptophyta; class Magnoliopsida; order Ericales; family Sapotaceae; genus Pouteria; species Pouteria campechiana. The sequence goes on from JAYJMB010051202.1 coordinate 27,720, forward strand.
CCTCTAGGCGGGGTGTTGCAGCATGGTATAAGTGCCTATGACTTATTTGTGTGATAAGTCCAAGAATCTGAGTGAAAAGTCCCAAGATTGTGATGGTAATGGCAAGAAGAAGTTAGAAGAAGTAAAGAAATGACATGCCTAATACAAGTTGATGAATTCTTATGGAATATGGGAAAATAATAGTTTATGTATAATTTGAAGGCATGAGAAAAGAAGAAGGAGAACATGTGACTGGTGATTGTGAAATGATATTAGATTGTATAAATGATATTGATATGAAATGAAAATTTGATGTTGTGATAGCACAAAGATGATCTGATTATGTATATCGGTAGTGACATATACTTGTTATGATAAGAGTAGAATAGTGAAGGGAGGTGGTGCCCATATATGCACCATATGTGGATGTTCGTAGATTTTCTTTTAGTGTATGTGAAATAAAAATGATGAAACAATGAAGTTTTGCGAATAGGTATTGGAAATTGAAAATGAATTCAGTTTCATTTGTTTATGAGGGTTGTGATGAAATCATTAGATTCCTTAAGCCAAGATGGTTGTGTAAACCTTGTTGGTTGTTTGAATTCTTTGATTGGATAGGGCATGTTACAACATAAGTCCCAAAGGTGTATCAAGGTAAATGACCCTTGACAAAGTTGTTTTGCAAAATTATGTATTCAGCTTAGAACCGAAAAAATTATGTAAGGAAAGGTATGCTAGAAACATTGGGGCTCCCTGATGGATTTTTAGTTTTGATTGCCTTGTATGAAGGATGGTATGCTTATGTATGATTGAATAACTTTGCTTGCGAGCATTTTGCTTGAATAAAGTGTTATGTATGCTATGATTGGAAATGATGAAATACCCATGTATTGTCGAATGGCTTGTTATGCTTTGGTTGTTTATGAGCATTGTGATTGAATGGATTGATAGACATTTTACGAATGGAATGGATTGTCATGTGTACTGAGAATGATAAACTAGTGTATTTGTGTGTTAAGTGACAATTGACATGGGGCTCTGTTATGGTTGAATTGAACAATGTTGATTGATACTGTGATTGAAGAACTTGATTACTCCCTTGTCTTATTGATATTGAATTTTATTATAAGGCTAAGTTGCCTTGATTGATGCATGTTATTGATGCACTTTGATTGCTGAGAATTTGTATATGTGAGATATGTAATTATGTGTATGTGACTTGATGTGATACCTCGAAGTGGATAAGCCCAAAAGGGGATGCTAAAGCCTTTGATGCTTGTGTCTGTGATGGCTTCCATCTGTCCCCGGCAGCGGCGCCAAAAACTTGATGGTTCAAATTTAATACCTCGCAAGTGCACGGTCGATGTGTAGTCTAGTGTGCTTATGCA
>JAYJMB010051213.1:0-29083 GCA_036873735.1 Pouteria campechiana
TAAGTATTCCAAACCAAGGGATATACATTATCCCTAACATTCATGTATTTCCAAACTAACTACATATCAAAAATAAATAAATATGGGATATGCACTATCCCCCAACCAACATACAAATGCCCGATTAAACAATTGGAATATTCTATATAGCCAAAAGGAAAAGCCTACTTACTTTAGTCTAGAATCATAGCACCGCAACAAAACATAGCACTGTAACAAAATAATTTTTTAAATTCTTTGATTCTAAATCCAATTTCAATTATCCCTGCATATATCATATGTATCACAAATTTAAGCCCACTTTGTTCTTATAAGCAATTTGTCAAATATATAACATACATGGATTAACTTAACATTTTCATTAGGACATAATCTCTAAATTCCATTTCTAGTTATACACAATCACTTTATAACTTAATTAACATTGAATTCGTCGTAACACTAAGTTAATTGAGTTCCTAATTCATTCCAATCAATGCATAATGTAATTATATACGAATCCCCAAATTAGTATTCAATTAGATTACTATTTTCTTCATCTATCACAACATAATTTGGTTTCCTTATGTCTAAAACATGTTCAAAACACTACAATTAACCAATTAATCATCTTCTCCACAATTCTCATATCAATCCATATCAAATTCCTTCAAAATTTATTGTTCACAATTTACTTCAAACTCTAAGAGAGCAAACCCCAAATTCTCATGTCTAATTCAGTTCTAAACCATTATTATGCATGAATTAATCATTTTTCCTTATGGTTTTACACATGAATCCCCACCAATTTGCCCAAAAATTTACTATTTATAGTTCACATGTAACCCTAATTAACAGAAAATCAAAAATTTGGTTAATAGAATTAACTTACCATGAAATATACTTGTGTCTTCCCTTCATGAATGAGAATCCACGCCCAAAGTTGCCATTAGCTCACTCTACTTAGAAGAAATGGATGCTCCCTTCATTTTCCACCATCCAAAATCCTAAAACTCAAGCTTAGGGGCATGCATGCATGATTCTCCACTTAAACAAAGGATTTTTCAAGCTAAAATGGCATGACTTTGGGTTAGACGAAGCTAGGGCATGAGTTTGGGGCATAGGGGAGATAGAAAACGGAACAAAATAAGAAATGGGATGGGCCAAGGCTTAAAAAAATTGGATTTTTCCATCCTCCGACACGCCACAAGACTCTTGTCACGGCAAGGACTTGCTGGATAGCCAAAAAATGCATTTTTGAAAACCATGCTACAATAGAAAATTTCCTTGCCATAGCAAAAAATTGCCTTGCCATGTCAAGGTCTTACTGTTTGCCCAAAAGTGAGTTTTCTGGGAGCTTGTCGCGGCAGAGAAAAGCCTTATTGTAGCAAGGAAATTTTGTTTGACATAGTGTTAGTAGTTTTATCATATATAATGTCCAAATGAGTTGGATTTTAAGGCATTGTAAAGATAAAGTCAAGGGATACAACTTTCATGCTAACAAATTTTCCCAAATCAGCCACTAAACAAGTAAAAAATTTGCATAATTCAACCCAATTCGTTTATCTCATTATTTTTTAGTCATTTGGAACAGTTTTCATATATTAGTCATAACTTCCTGATATGACATCGGAATTGAGTGATTATTGTTCCATTAGATAGATAATTTCATGATATAAAACTTCTTTGTTGAACATAATTTCAAATTAATCCATTAACTATGTCAATAATCAATCACAATGATCCCTTTTTCAAATTCAGCATTTTTATAATACACACTTGTGCTCCTTTAGTTTTCTTCCAAAATTTCTATTTTTTCTCTCATCTATCATCACTAAACTTTTAATAATTTCATTTTTCATTATTGTCATGCATAATCCTCCCAAAATGCTTATTTAAGAAATTAATTCTCACTTCAAACTCAATCAATAACCCATTCATCACAAAGGCTATTCAAAATCAAAATTCACACTTATGAAATATCATCCATAGTCTCATTTTATATCAAACACTTCATATATCAACAAGATTACTTCTCACATATCACATGCATGAATTGAAACATGCTTATGCTATTTACCACTTTATTTGAAGTCAATTTTCAAAAATCACTCTTTCATTTGTTTTTAACCAAATTTCTCTGAATTTTCTGCTATAAATGATTTCATATGTCATTTTCATTCTAAAATGCATCCCAAGTCTTAAAACAAAATTCCCAAACATCATAATATCTATGGTAATCAGATTAAGTCAGTCATTCATATAGATCATAATCATGCCTTTGCTCAATTTCACCATTTTAGTTCTTTTTCTTCTTATTGTAACTCAAATTAGTGAAATTTATCGAATTCATAGAACAAACTCTACCCATTTTCACATAAATAGATTTGAAACATTACAAGTGTTACAAACTCCCCTCCCTACAAAAAGTTTCATCTTCAAAACTTTCAAGATCAAGTAATTTTCTGTTAATGTCTCAAATTTACAATCAAATCATGACTTGCAGATTTGTCTCTAGATAATACACTACGCAAGTTGTGACCATCTGATCATATAAGCTGATCATTCACAAATTGTCTTTAACTAATAGGAAAATTTACATATATAATGCTTTATCTAAAGAATTCAAGGTATTCATACATTCCTCTCAATAGTACCATTACCACTCAACATTATTTTACCTATACAAGACTTACCATTTACAATGGGTACCATCAATTTACAAGTCAATCATGCTAAAACATTTCAATTATCTTACATTAATTTTCTAATCATCCAATCAATTTTTCAACATAGTGTTCAATATTTTTACTTAAATCTTCAAATTTTGGAATGTACTATAGTATAATCACAAGTTAATCCAAATAACCTCCTAAAACCTTAATTAGCCAGATTTACATCATCATGACACTCAATAGTAATAAGAACATATGTCTTGATAAGCCATTCTTCCAATTCCTCTTTTCTTATAATAACTGTTCCAATCATCTAACACAAAATTTTCCATAAAAGATGGCTTATCATGCGTCATACATCAAATGGAACTACTATCATGTGGCTAATATAAACAATAACTAAAAATTTCTAACTAAGAGTCTATATCCATTCGACTCTACATCTCCTACTTTCATTTGCTTGCTACCAACTAGTACAATGCTCGGGAGGCTATCAACAAAGTGGACTCAACTATATTAAGTGCACACAACATCCCTAGTTGTTACATATGCCATGAATGTTATGAATGCCATGAATACCATGAATGTTATCAATGCAATGGATGTTATCAATATCATGAATATCCTGAATGTCACACAAATACCAAATGCCACCATACTGCCACCCTGGCAACCATCACCTCAAGTGTGTCATATCGTTTTCTAATTGGACAAGATGGGTGGCCCCTTGTCAAGCAGTTTTAGTCCATAAGTCTAATAGTAAAGGCAACATAGCCCTTTTCTGGATGGATTTTATCAGAAATAAAAGGAGCCATCGCGACAGGTACACAAACCCTAAATACATAATGATTATATTCTTGCAGGCATCCTTAATACATATCAATTCTATTTCAAGAGGCATATTATTCCAAGCATGCACCTCAGTCATGCATCCAAGCCTCAATCAAATCATCAATTATCCAAGCCTTAATCAATTAACCAATTTTCCACACCTCAATCAAATAGCCAACCCAATTTCACATTAATACTATTCTAGTAGGCATCCAAAGTTAAATTCAAACAAATGATATCGATTCCAAATTCAATTCCAAACAAATGATGTCCATATCCAAAACCAAAGTCAAGAATACATCCTATTCTCATTTTCAATCCAAGCATGCTTCAAATTCTTAATCACTATTAAAGCATGTCTCAATTTCTGATCAATTGGTTAAAATCAAATGCAAACCACATCAATTCATTAATACAAGTAACCTGGGCTAATAACAACATTAATCTCAATTCCACAAGGGAATACATAAATTCTTTTATCATAATCCACATCATTTTATCATATAACGCAGTATCATCACAACATTGCAATTGCACAAATGGCCAGATAAATAACCTTCAAAATAATTACTACTTTTATCCATCCCAATTCATAACATCAACACATTAAAATACCTTAGATAGTAAAAAAATAGTATAACCACTATCCCTATCTAATCATTTATTCAATTTAATTGCTCACAAACAAAATTATTCACTAAAACATAACATACTTTCCATAAACACCATCCAATTCAACCTTAATGAAACCCAACATCAATCAACATCATCATGGCCCACATAACTATTTATTCAACTTAACATGTCCAAAAGCAAAGTTATTTATTCACAAACTAAGTTTTCAATCAAAATTTCATCAAGGAATCCACAAAGTATCTGACATATAATTCATTATAACATTTATTCAGTTCTGAATTAAATCCATAATCCAACTAAACACAGATAAACATTTGGAAATCATATCATATCATACTATCTGAAGTTGAATTCATAAAATCACCCATAAGGGTTCATACAGTTGATTCCATTACAATTCAATCTAATAAACAAAATTAAAACTAGCTCAATATCCAAAATATGTAAACATCCAATTATGCTTCCCTACAACATCACCACGCTTCCCTGCGCCACTCTATACATGACTAACAGTTGTCGCCGATATAATTACTTATTTCAATCATGCTTATGGTATTATAATGCATCTATAATTATTTCAAGTTTTATCTTCTATGAATATCAAATTTCATTCATACCAAATATGCATGATCATATTCTCATTTACTTGACCTTTATTTTCTTTCTCATGCCTTCCTATTACCCATAACTAATGCTCTCTCATTTTCTCAAATCATGATCAACTTATCTTTAGGCATGTCATTTCCTATCTCTATTTTTAATATCTCATAGCCATCATGATCCAGGGCTTATCATTTAGAGTCTAGGACTTATCACACAGATAAATTCTAGACTCTGATACCATTCTTTCATGCCCTGCTTTTTGAGGTGAGACTTATCGTTTTAGAATGTATTCTCACCTAGACTTGCCCACTTTTAGGATGGGGTGCTCAAGTCCCATTTTGAAACTAGACTAGTTTCTATAAAAAAATGAACAGTGTTTCCCCTAAATTATTAGGGTTTAACCTGTATAATATTTATCAAATAAAAAAAAGTAATGATATTAATCCTAAAATACATAAAAATTTGGTTAAAAGAATTAACTTACCATGAAAATATGTGTTTCTTTCATTCATGAATGAGAATCTACACCCAAAGTTGCCATTAGTGTACTCCACTTGGAAAAATCTACGCTGTCTCCATTTTTCACCATCCAAAATCCTAAAACTCAGGCAAAGGGGCATGCTTGTATGATTCTCCACTTAAATAAAGGATTTACTAAGCTAAAAAGGCATGACTTTAGGTTAGAAGAAGCTAGGGCATGAGTTTAGGGTGTAGGGGAGAAAGAAAACGAAATGAAATAAGAAATGAGATGGGCCAAGGCTTTAAAAATTTGGATTTTTCCGTACTCTGACATGCCACAAGACTATTGCCGCCGTAGGGGAAAGTCTTGCTGCGGCAAGGACTTACTAGATGGCTAAAAAATGCATTTTTGGAAGCCAAAAATTGCTTTATCATGGCAAGGTCTTGTTGTTTGCTCGAAAATGAATTTTCTGGGAGCTTGCTACGGCAGAGAAAAGACTTGTCGTGGCAAGAAAATTTTGTCTAATATAGTGTTAGTACTTTTATCATATATTTTACATAAGATGTCAAAATAACCTGATTTTTGAGGAATTGGAAAGATAAATTCAAGGTGTACAACTTTCATGTTAACAAATTTTCCAAAATAATCCCCCAAACATGTCAAAAGTTTGGATAAACTAACCCAATTCGTTTATCTCATTATTTTTAGTCATTTGGAATAGTTTCAATATATTAGTCATAACTTCCTTATATAACATCAGAATTGAGTGATTTTTCTTCCATTGGACAAATAATTTCATTATATAACTTATATGTTGAATATTATTTCAAAGTAGTCCATTATCTATGTCAAAAATCAATCACAATGATCCCTTTTTCTAACTCAGTATTTTCATAATACACACTTGTGCTCCTTTAGTTTTCTTCCAAAATTTCCACTTTTTCTCTTATCTATCATCACTAAAATTTTAATCATTCCATTTTTCATTACTCTCATGCATAATACTTCTCAAATGCTTATTTAAGAAATTAATTCTCGCTTACAAACTCAATCGATAACCCATTCATCACAAAGGCTAATCAAAATCAAAATTCACACTTATGAAATATCATCCATAGCCTCATTTTATATCAAACACTTCATATATCAACAAGATTAATTCCCACATCTCACATGCATTAAATGGAACATGCTTATGCTATTTACCACTTTATTTGAATTTAAATTCCAAAAATACTCATTTTGTTATTTTTAACCTAATTTCTCTGAATTTTCTACTATAAATAATTTCATATGCCATTTTCATTCTAAAGTGCATCCCAAGTCTTAAACCAAAATTCCCCACACATTACAATATCTATGGTAATCATATATGTCATTCATATAGATCATAATCGTGCCTTTACTCAATTTTACTGTTTTAGTTCTTTTTTTTCCTCATTGACTTTATATAACTCAAATTAGTGAAATTTATCAAATTCATAGAACAAACTCTGCCCATTTTCACATGAGTAGATGTTAAACACCATAGGTGTTACATAACCCATGGAGGATTTTGAGGATTTGATATTGAATTCATGTGCTAGGGAGGAAGCCATGAACAAAACTGAAGGTAAGCCCCTGATCCTACCCAATTTCAAGATTTTGCTTCTTTAGGGTTTATATCCAACTCGTGAACAGTGGGTTTTGGTAAGATGACATTTATGGTAGTAAGAATCATGTTGATGATAGCATTTTGGGGCTTATGTGGGTATGGGAATTCATGGTTTGCATTGCTAGGATTTTATATCTATACTAAATAGTGACTTCGGGAGAAAAGATGGGATTTTATTGTTAGAACCATGGCAAAAATGATTAATTAGTAAAATTTGGTGTTTTTAGAGTGATATGGGCATGGAAAATCTATGTTGTTTGCTATCTGATGAGTGAACTTCATTCACTTACATTATATATGATCAAGCCTAGTTATTTGCAAATTCGGGTTACTTTTAAATGAATTTCATACTTATTTGTTGAATTTTTTAAGTGTTTGAAGATTGGAAAAGAAGAAATCTAGCAAATGAACAACAAAGCAAAGGAGCAACAAAGCAATGGAGCAACAAAGGATTTTGGAGGTAGCAACTTCCAAGCTGTGACCTGGAAATTCGGAGTGCCATTCCATGAAGGCAGCAGCTTCCAAGCAATGACTTAGAATCTCCAAGTCATCTGGGTTTTCTATCCAATTTTCTGCTATGTTGCCTTGTTGGTTTTTAAGGAAATGACATAGGAAGTTTTGGGAATCTTTTTCCTCTTCCATTTTTAGGGTTTTTAGAGAGAGTTCTGAGGGGAGTAGCATTGTTTTTCTGAAGGAGAAAAGACGGAGATTGGAAGTAAGTAAGAAGAAGAGAGCATGTTCTTCATTATGATGATTCTGTCTAAGGGAATTATTTTGATTTATATTATGAACTAATTCTCTTTTTCTAGGGTGAAGATGTAACTATTTTTTATACTCTTTGTTATGTGGATTGTTGGTTATTAATTGCTATATGATCTTATTTCATTCATTATATTATTTGCAGTGATTTAATTCATTTTATTGCTTGATCACCAATATTATGAGTTAGATTGATTATCTAAGCATAGTTAAGGTAGACACCATATGCTAAACCATGAGCTCTTTTGAATGAAAAGGATAGATGGTTAAGGTAGACACCATATGCTAACTCATCTTATTTTGGTTCATAATTCATAAGTTTTCACCTCAATTATGCTACACACCATAGGTAATTAGAATGAGTGAAACATTTGATTTGAACTCACACACCTAACGGTAATGATCATGTATTTGAAAGAATGAACCCAAGTGAAGCATTGAATCTAGCATTCCGCTAGCAAAGGGGTATCATTTAGTGGTGAAATTAGATTCTTAGACCTTTGCATCTTATTAATCTCCCTGCATTATTATTAGTTATTGATTTACCTGCATTCCATTAAGTTTTTAAAATTATATTAATCATTATTTCATATTTAATTAGTTATAATTACATTATTTTTAAGGATAGGATAGTTTAGTAGCTAAAACTAATTATGTCAGTTTGGTCATTCTCCATGGGATCGACCCTTGCATTGCACATTATACTGCTATATGTTCGTACACTTGCGATAAATTAAATTTGAACCATCACTCTCAATAAGGTTGGATAGGGAATTTTATATTCTAAATCAGGAAAATTATAGCTTATGATGTTGAATAATGATTTATTCAAGTTTAATGTTGAAGTAGATAACCCATGAAGCTATTAGAAGTTTAATTATGTTAAATAATGAGTATATGCTGTTGGTAATGCAAATTTCTTGATACATCTTACTAGGAAATCATAAACTTCACAGCATTTGAGTGAATGCTTTAATGAAAAATAAATGCTTTTAAGATTTTAATGAAGTAGGATAAGAAATTTGTCTATGTGAGAAATGTACATATGAATTGTGTAATGTTAGAATTATTATATCCTTTTAGAAATAGATAGTCTAAATTATGCCCAAAAAATGTTTAATAAAATGTTCTTATAAGGGATAAGATGTGTTGTATGACCCAATGTAAGAAGGGATCATAATTGGTATAGCTTCATGAGTAAATCAGTACGTATATGTTTATTTGACATAAATTAGAGTATGAAAGAGATGTGCTTAACTTGAATGATCCAAATGAATAAATGGAATGACATCTATGGGATGTTAATGAACCTTAATTTGCTTTAGTTATTATAAAAGACTTGAAAGGGGTGAAGGAAATGAGAAGTCCCAAATTTGACTCAACTGAGATACCAAAGTGATGTTAAATTGAATCATAAGGTTATTGGCTAAATTTTAGCCAGTTGATGAAGTTATGTTGGAATCCTTATTGAATGTGGTAAATTCAATTATGTGTATGTTATGTGTAGGGTCCACTGAGGATTTAGGAAAGGCTAACTTATGGAACATGAAGGCGATAAGAGTGTAGTTCATTAAGGTAAGTAGGCTACCTTTTAGGATTCATGTGTGAATGTATTGTTGGATGGGGATAGCGGTATCCCTTGTATCGCACGGGCATGCATGATTGAATGGAAATAATGAATATCCCATTTATTGTATTCCAATAAGTTTAATTATGAAATGGATTCTTGTTATTTGTATTTTGATATGTATGAAATTATTATATGATATAAATGAATGAGTGATGGACAGCATTGTGAATAATTCTTAATGAGTGTATGGATAGGAAATGTGACTATTGTTTATTATATTACGCATTTGTATATATTGATAAAATAGAAGATTGATGTTAGTTATATTATATTGTGGTTGGAATGATGTATTATGATGACATGGATAATGGAGTTATACATATTTTGGATTGAAACATGTTCTTTTATCCAATTATTGATTATTGATTATTAATTTGCCTACTTACTGAGTTTACCAAAACTCACGCCTTCTTATTCTAAATTTTTTGAGGACAAGTTAAGGAAGGGAGCTCAAAGAGGATGGTTTTTATTATGTTTTGTAGAAATTGGAATTTATATTCATTCAAAATTGTAATAACTTAATTAGAGATGTATTTTGCTATATAAAAGAAAAATGTATTGGCATGTCATAATAGTGAAAAATATGTATGATATGGAGATGAATTAAGTATTATTCTAGTCATGTTATTGTCATCATCGGGCAACTCAAGTTCTGGGCAGATGTGGGTAAATTGGGTAAGTATAGTGATTTCTATTAATGTTTTATAGTTGTTAAATTTAAATTTTGTATATGATTACTAATTGCATAGGTTTAAATCCATAAAATTTAGGGCAAATTTTGCCAGACTTTTGGCAAAAAATTCCCTTAAAAATAGGAAAAGTATGAGTTAATGGTAAAATGCATAGGCCCTGGGGGCAGGGTGGTATAGAATGGTATCAGAGCCTAGTGATTTATCTATGCGATAAGTCTAATCTGAGTGATGAGCCCAGATTCGCGATGGCAATGACTATTGAAAGAAATAGGAAATGACATGCCGTGGGAATAGGAAAGGGTATTAGTTTATGAGTATCTTGAAGGCGTGAGACCAAAACAAGGAGGGTATATGAATGGTTATGATATGATACAGAGGATATTGATATGAAAGGAAGGTGATAGTTTTGTTATAGCACAATGGTGACTTAAGGGTGGTATATACTTGTTGTGGGTAGAGTGACGTAACGGAAGCAAGTGGTGCCATCCAAATATGTACTGTATGTGAATGTTGAATGTTCCAATGTATTGGAATTTAAAATGATGAAACTACAAAGTTTCATGGATGATTATTGGAAATTGAAAGTAATTTTATTTATTTGATTAGTTGTGATGAAGCATGGGATTCCTTAGATCAAAATGGTTGAGTCAACCTTTATTGGTTGGTTAACTAATTTGATTGGACATATCTTGTTATGGTTTATATGTATTTGGGTAAATAACTCTTACTATATGTTATTTGCTTAATAATTTCTATAATGAAATGTATGTTAGGAACTTTGAGAACTCTTGGATAAGTTTTTGGTTGTGATTGATCAGCATGAAGGATAACATGCTTATGTTATCTTGAATAACTTTGCTTATAAAGTGTTATATGCATCTTGATTGGAAATAATGAAATGCCCATCTATGGTTGAATGGCTTATTAAGCCCTTGTTGTTTATAAACATTATGATCACATAATGGTTATACTTGCTATGATTTGTAATGAATCATTATGTGTATTGTGGTTGAAAACTATGAATTGGCATAGTTCTGTATGTTAATTGACATGGAATGTTGTCATGAGTCTAGGTTGATTGATGGATGCATTTGGTTATAGAAAATTTGTATATGTGGGATGTATAATGCAGTAAATTAAAGCTTATAATTGGGTTTAATGAGATAATTTATTGTGAGTTTGAGTTTAACAATTTGATTGAGAATTAGATGCATGCTTGGATTGAGGGTGTTTTATGGACTAAGGTTTAAATACATGCTTGGAATTGGATACTAGCAGGAATAACTTGTTATGTAATTGAGTTTGGATGCCTATTTTAGGGAACTAATCGACATTGAATCATGCTATGGGCTATAGATTAAATGATTGGACTGCTTTGATTAAGGTATAGGCTTGATGAAACATTGTGTATGTGTAATTTGAAATTGTATGATATGACCCATGAGGCATTGGGCTATTGAGGTGGTAGGATGATTGGAAGTTGGTATGGTGCCAGGATGAAATGGAGATGTGAATGTTATAGAGGCTTGGTTACTTCATTAAACTAAACATAAGATTGGATAATTGGTTATTTGGTTGAGGTTTGGATATTTGGCTATTTGATTGAGGCTTGGATGCATGGCTAATGTGGATGCCTTTTGGAACATGATTGATAGGTATTTGAGGTATGGATGCCTTCCAGAATGTGATTATTGTGAATTTGAGGTTTGGGTGCCTATAGGGATGGCTTACTTGGTTATTTGGGATCCCGCCCATGAAAGGGCTTTGTTTGGTAATGATGCCTGTAATGCTGAAGAGGCCCGATCAACCTATTATGTGAGACTCCTTTGCTTATTTAGTAGGTGTGGATGGAGAACTTGTGATCTCTGGGTTGCAATGAAGGCGGAATACCATGTGATTATGGATTTTGCAACATTTGTAGCCAAATTGTAGGGATGGACCAGAACACATCAAAGTTGTAAGAAAGTTGAGTCTAGTTGAATTGTGGCTGAGTCCACTTGGGTTGTGGTTGCGTCCACCTAATTGATAGCTAGAGTAATTTGGTTTGCGGCTGGATATTGGCCAGTAGTAGGGGAGATACAATGGATAACTGAAAAATTAAGTACAATGCTGAGATAGAGGTGATAATGATCCATAAATCAGTAGAGTTGATTGGACTTGGATAGTCTTAGAAATTCTATTACTATTTGTATTAGTACCATGATAATAGTTATATTTACATGTGGCTGTGAAATCCCTAAGCTGACTGATGGTTCAAATTATAATTCCTCGCAAGTGCATGGGTCTATAGTAGTATAGTGTGCAATGCAAGGGTCGATCTATAAAGAATGACCAAACTGATTTAATTAGTTTTAGTTACTGAACTACATTATCCCTAAAAAGAATGTATTTAGAGCTAAATGAATATGGTGTAATGTTGGATGGAATTGCAGAAATTGAAAATAATTTTAAAAATCAATAACAATTAATAATTTAAGAAGATTAACAAGATGCAAATGTTTAGGAGTCTAATTTCGCCATTGAATGATACCCTTTACTAATGGAATGTTGGATTCAATGCATATTTTGGTTTCATTCTTTTGAATATATGATTATTACCATTAGGTGTGTGGGTTCAAATCAAGTGTTTTCACTCGTTGCAATTACCTATGATGACTTAATGAACCAAAATAGAATGGTTTAGCATATGGTGTGTACTTTAACCATCTATCCTTTTCATTCAAGGGAGCTCATGGTTTAGCCTATGGTGTTACCTTAACCATGCTTAGATAGTCAATCTAACTCATAATATTGGTGATCAAGTAATAAAATTAATCAAATGATTACAAACAACATAATGAATGAAACAAGATCTTATAGTCATTAATAACCAACAATTCAGATAACAAAGAGTATCAAACAAGGTTACATCTTCACCCTATAAAGAGGAATTTAGTTCATAATGAAAATCAAAATAACCCCCTTCATCAATTCATCATAATGTAGAACATCATCTCCTCTTCCTCTTAGTTACTTGAAATCTCCCTCTTTCTCCACAAGAATCACCAAGGCTCCACCCCTCATCAAAACCCTCTCTCGTTGCCTTAAAAACCAAGGGACAAAGCTAGCTGAAATTCAATAGAAAATAAGGAGCGGCGGCGGTGCTAGATTCAGTGCCACGATGCCAACCTGGCTAGCCATGAGATGGTCATGACGGACCTTAGCACCAGCAGCGCCAAGTGGAGGTCATCGGCGCCAGATTGGATTTCATTTGTAATGCTATGTTTTATTGCTCTTTTGCAAATGTTCTTCCTCCATATCTTTAAGCTTCATCTTTTCTTTAATTTTTTCTTCTTTATCAATCTTCCATTTACCTAGAAAAAATAATAAATTAATATGAAATTCATCTAAAAGTAACAAAAATTCACAAATAACTAAGCTTGAACATATATAATATAAGTCAATGAAATTCACTTATCAAATACCCCCAAACTTACTCATTTGCTCATCCTTAAGAAAAATAAAAGCACAAAATTCACAAAGTACACTATGAACATCAATCTAGGTCAATAGTAAAAAACCTTAATAAAATAGGCATAATTATGAGGAAACTATCAAGATATCACATATGTCTTTAGTTTTTAACCTAAGCCTTTTCTTTTCCACCTTAGATTCCATGTGCATGTGCAAAATTGCAGTCATTTCAATCTACATCATTTCACATTTTAATTCATTCAAGAAACTAAGTAATACATGTTCAATGCAAACCTTGTGAATTCACTAATTAAACCAAAGAGACTACATTAGATATGCATTTAATATTTTTCATTTTTCTGGGCTCTATTACTATCACATTCCTTATTTTTATCTTCTTTTCCCAAATGCGATCCCCCCTAATCCTTGGGCTATATTACTATCACACCCCCAAACTTATTTACTTTTCCATTCATAGAGATGTGAAACCTCCTATAAGCAATGAGTTTTTAATCATGTTTTTCTTTTATCTCATCTATTGCTTGTCTCAACAATAGTTACAATGAATTCTAGAATTCAAATTGAATAATGCATACTTAGTCTCTTAAACAGATGCTAAGTATTCAAAGACTTCAAAAGAAATGGCTATGTCAATGTGATCAATGTGTATAAGGAATCTATAGCAAATTAGACAAGGGGTCAAGTTAAGCATGCTAACAATAGTGATTTCTATCATTTTCAACTTAGCCATTCTCAAATATCACATATATGTCATTGGTTTTGTATGATGTAACACCCAACCCACTCGGAGCTGTTACTCCATTTTACACCATAAATCCATTATAATTACACAAAAATTTCCCCACTTCCAGGGTAGGGTTTCTCTGATACCGTCTTCTACTTTACCTAATTTCTACAGAAAACTGAATAGAGTCTCCCCTAAAAATAGGATTGTTTACCTAGGGTACAAGCATTCAACTTTTGTGATAATACATTTTCTCAATTAAAATTCATTAATAAGAAATAAAACACTCCATAATTCACCTTCACACCACCCCTAACTCCATAGGCTCCCCCCCCTCCCCACAAGACCGCAACTGCATCATGATGGCAATGCATTTCCTTCTCCACCATACACATCTTTCCCCATACATCATCCACATCATACTCCATTATTACACTAACATGCCCATAAATTTCAACCATACATCATTGAATCTTTAATACATGATATACATTATTATACATGAATTAATTACAATCACTCATATATATAAGATGGAAATTTCTCAATTTTAATATAATTTTAAAAGCATACATTCAATTGTTATGCTTCCATACTAACCTTGCCTTTTCTTTGGTCTTGACCTATCAACTAAAAAAATTTAAATAAAAGAGTGAGTCCGGGCAAACTCAGTAAGTAGGTATGAAATTAAAAAATAATTAACAAACCAAGGATCTATCAGGCATCCCAAAATCTATCCATAATTGCAAGCTATCATATATATAACAATCCGTGTCATCCAGGCATGGCCACATTCCAATATATAACAATTCAGTCCAATATTTGAATCCATACTACAAAATAATCACATCAATTCACGCCTTTTGGGATAATTTCATTTCCTAAATCATATGTTTAAACATTCATACCTAAGGACAATCACAATGATCACAAGCATGGGATGTCTATTATCTCCTTTATCCACAATTAAGTAGAAAATAACATCATTACACAAGTCACATAACTTGGGGCTTTAACTAATCTCACTTCATAAGTACAATCACCAATCATATAACAGTATTGGGATGTTCACAATCCCATTTAACTCGCATACACAATCAATCCTTTACACATACACATCATTGTAACCTAAGAACAACCATAGAATATCACTTTCTTATTAAATTATCATAACAAAATAGTTATGGGATACTTATTATCCCTTAACAACCATTAAATCCAAAACACACAAGCCCATTACAGTGGGATATGCACTATCCCCATCCCTTCAACCATTCACACAATCATACAAGTACACCTACTTATCTCATAATGATCTACTTCATAATCCACATCTTTTCAAACTCAACTTGTCACCCCTATGCTAGAAAATTCTACACATATCACATGAATCCCAAATATTATTTGTATATACATATACATAAGTAATTTTCATTAATATAATGAAGTATAATGATCAGATTTTTCAGCCTAATGCATCTTATTGCATTTTATATAATTCTAATTATGCCCTACTAGACACAATTATAGTAAATTATTCATTACTTTCTCATATTAATTCTAAATTTAGTGATTTTTATCTAAATTGTTTAGATAATTTTATATGTTCAACACTTTTTCTAATTCAGCCTCTAAATTGGGTTGTTGGGCCCCACAAGTGACACCTTTTATAGTAAATCATTTCCTAGGAATAACTTTAGTAATTTGAGCATAACTCTCTCATATGAATTCCAAATTAAGTTATTTTTATGTCATTTTGTATATAATTTTAATTTATACAACTTTTATGTTGAACACATTTATTAATTCAGCTCATAATTAGAGTCATGGGCTCCTCAAGGTAATGCTTATTGATTTGGAGACTATTTCACTATTTTAGCTCTAAATCTCTCATATCAACTCAGAATTTAATTATTATTATCTTGTTCGAAAGATAATTTTAATACCTACAACTTTTATTTTACACACATATTCAAAATCAAACAATGTAGGTCACAATTGGGACATCTTCAGCATCCGATGTAATTTCAGGATGGACACGCTGGCAATAGGGAATTTTAGGATATTTTCTTCCTGGATATTTTTGGACCTATTAATGTTGGAATTTTTCCACAAAAATTTGCAGATTTGATACTAATAATATTTAAAATGACCAAATATTTTTATATTCACAAAATTAATTCATTTGATAAGGTTTTAATCAAGTTCAAGAGGGCCACTTGATAAGCATTTTAATGTCCTGCATTAACACCTTGCTGTCTATTTTAATTTCCTTCAATATGAAATCTATTTGGGCCCAAAAACTACCATATTAGGACCTTAATTAATTAATGATTAATCCCCAACAATTTTTCTTAATTACTTAGCTAAATTCCATTAAAATCAGCCCATACAATTTCTGGACAGCAAGGTTTTCTTCCATCTAAACAATTTTTCAGCAATTAAATTCCATTCCCGTTGTAGTTAATCCATATCCTAACTTAATTAATAAATAATCACACATGATTATTACTAATTACAACTATAATTCATCATTGAAAATTCTAGCAAACCCTAATTAATCCAAGGTTATTCCATAGCAAAAATTTTAGCAATATGTTCATAAATCCAGCCAATAAACACCATCAACAATCTGTTTTGATTAAGTCCTTTAAATTGAGTTTCCCTTGGTGAGTGCCACCAATTAGTAGCAAATCTTCAATTTTGGATAGTTGCCACTCTTTGAATCTAAGAGAAAATCAATGCCTTCAGCTACAAATCACCCTAACTTTGATTCCCATGAGTTTCTCCTAAGCAAAATAGGTTAATTTGGTGAATTGGGAGAGGTGGAAATGGCTGAAGTTTTGGGCAACAATGGCCCATATGTGAAAAATGAGATGGGAGAAGGGTTGTTGCTATCTCTTATTTGCATAAATAGTTGGGTAGCTTCTCTTGAAATTTTTCAAACCTCCTTTAATCCCATCTTTTGACATATTAGGGTTGCCCACTTTGTAAGTCATATGCCTACATTAATTTTTCACTTATTAGACATGCCATTTCCATAATCTAATTTATTTTTCCTAATAAAATTGAATTAAATTGGAATTTACCAAAATTTACCAACATGATCGCATTTCACCTTCTACCTACATGTTTAAAATTTTTCTCCACTTGTTAACCATTGATTAATGTGTGTCCTCCTCATCCTTACATATGATAACCCTGATCAATGCTCAAAACAAACAAAACACATGTAGTATTTTTTTATTTTTTATATTATTTTAAAACCAAACATAACCATAATCAAATAAAGCCACAATCAAATAAAGTACTAAACATAGTGATTTAAACATAAGACATTAACTAGCCAAACACACAACACAGACCAACAAAGCACAAAATATAGACTAGGCCTCCCTAGACACGCAAACACACTAAGCTTAACAAAACACACAAACTAGACAAACCAACACATACCAAATACACATAGCAAATACCCCCAAACTTGAAAACAACATTGTCCTTAATGTATAATAAAGGAAAGAAAACAGACGACTTCCCTCAGATAGTTGAGTTTAATCTTTAGACTCATAATTTGATTCTTCAGTAGGTGGAGAAATTGCTGGATAGGTTGGTGGAGTGGGAAAAATAACGGAGCTTGATCCTTTCACCATTACTTAATGCAAGAAGTTACTCTCGAAACCATCCAACCCAACCTTGAGAAATGAGTGAGGAAGTTGATGAATACAGGATTTGTTGAAGTGAATCAAAGTATGTTGATGGAAGAGGTAAAGCTTTGATGATGAACTTGAGTTGATGAGTTCTAGAATGAGGCTTACGGTTAGGAGGAGATGGTTTTGGACAGAACAGGAGAGAGAAGGGTGAGAGCACATGAAAGGGGAAATGAAATGGGCATGAAATGGCATGTAGGGTTTTAAGTGGGATTCGAGCACCAATGTCGCCAGAATGGGCATCACGGTACCCAACAATCTGCCTCCTCTTATAGTGTATAAATTTCCAGCACTGACGTCCCAAATTGGAGCTGCGGCACTGAAACAACCTGCCAAGTATATGTTGCAATGGTTTTCCTAGTGCCTATGGTGCCCAAATTGGGGTCATGACGCCAATGCTACTAGCTTCCATTTTGTGTTCCCATTTCTCCTTTGCACACAAGTGATTCCTTCCCTTGAACTTCATTTGTTTTGATCCCCAATTCTCAAACTCATGTACTGATCCTGCCAAACATAAAACAACCATTAAACTTGTGAGGCAAGCGCAAAACTAAAGGTGTAATTTAACAACCTAAAAATCCTTTCAAATCTACATAAACTAATGCAACTAGCATACTTCATCAATGCAAAAACATTACTATGCCTAAAAATTTGAAATATCTCATAAATAAAACATCTTGGGTTGCCTCCCAAGAAGCGCTTTATTTAAAGTCTCAGCCTTACTATGCCTTTCTATCTTTGAATTGAAATTTGGCTTTTTGGTGTTCCGGCTCTTTCAGAATTGGTAGTGTCTTATAAAATTTATGTGCTCTCAAAACATCATTCAATGACATAGCATCATCTAATTTATCTTCTTCAACTATGTTTATGGTCTCTACTAAAAACTCCTCCTTCATTCCATCTACTCCACTCTTTAAAAATATCAAACTTCACTACATGATCTTGAAACTGCATTAGCGTTTCTTCCTCCATACCATATAAGAAGAAGAAATAATCATTGGAAAGAAGAAAAGAAAAGTTTGGATTATTTCTCCAACCAGGATTGTAAGAATTTGAATAAAGGTCATTCTGTAGTCGCTAATTATAGAAATTTATTACATTAGCTTTCTTAGTATCACCTGCAAAATGTTTATTTGAAGGATAAACATTATATGAGTAACATGAAATACCACAAAAAGAACAAACCTCTGCTGTGCAGGTTGTGATTGTTTCAAGTTCACCATCATGGTGCACATTGCCTTCATTTGCTTAGCCATCTCCAACATCTGAATAGATAGATTAGAGTTAGAGTTCAATTCATAAATTCCTCTAGATCTATCTCTTATACTCTTTTGCTGAGAATTTTCTTCTAGCATTTCATATAGCTCATATGTTTCCTCTAGAGTCTTTTCTCCCATCACTCCACCTACAACATTGTCAACCATAGCTTGGCATGGTTGTGTCAGTCCATCATAGAAAAATTAGTTATGCAATTCAATTAGATATCTATGATGAGGGCATTGAATCAAAATTACCTTAAATCTCTCCCATGCCTCATGGAATGTTTCACTATCCATTTGAGAGAAAGTAGCTATCTTACTTCTTAATTCTACAATTTTAACATGGGAATAGAATTTACTAATGAATTTATTATACATGCTTCCCATATTGTTAATGAGTTAGGAGCTAATGTTATGAACCATGTTTTTGCTACATCTTTCATAGTGTATGGAAAACATTTCATGCATAGTTAATCCTCAGTTAGACTGTGCAATGGAAAACTCTAGACGAATGCATAAAAGTTACACATAAATGTTAGAGGATCCTCTATAGCTATACCATGAAAAGATGGAGGTATGTTAAAATGTATATGCTTCAATTCATAATTCCTAGTATTATCATTCAATATAATGCATGAAGATGAAATCCCTATAGTTGAGTGTGCGAACTCCTTCATTAGCTGTTGAGCTTGTTGAGCCACTCGGTTCTGCATGTTGTCAGCCATGAGAATTTCTTCTCCTTCACTTAAACTCTTTGTCTCGATTTCTATTTTGTCACTACGATCGTTCAATGGAAACAGAGCTAGATTCAGTGATCTGCTTCCATTCATTCATAGTACTGTAAAAGAAAGAAATAATTAATTAAAGAAAATCTTACATACAATTAGATACAAAAACAAAAAGAATGATTATAACTAACTTAATCAAATCAATTTGGAACCATTCTCTAGCAACAATGCTAAAACCTTGATGGTTCAAATTAGAATTCCTTGCAATTTCACTAGCCTATAGAATTATAGTGTACAATGCAAGGGTCGATCCCACAGAGAATGACCAAACTGATTTAATTAGTTTTAGTTACTGAGCTACACTATCCCTAAAAAGAATGTAGTTAGAACTAAATGAATATGGTGTAATGTTGGATGGAATTGCAAATATTGGATGGAATTGTAAAAATCAATAATGATTAATAATGTAAAGAGATTAATAAGATACAAATGTCTAGGGATCCAATTTTGCCACTAAATGATACCCTTTGCTATTGGAAAGCTGGATTTAATGCTTATCTTGGGTTTGTTCTTTCGAATATATGATTATTACTATTAGGTGTGTAAGTTCAAATCAAGTATTTTCACTTATTCCAATTATCTATGGTGTGTAGCATAATTGAGGTAAAAACCCATTAAGCCTAAGAAGTTAATGAACCAAAATAGGATGGTTTAGCATATTGTGTACCTTAACCATCTATCATTTTCATTCAAGGGAGCTCATGGTTTAGCATGTGGTGTGTACCTTAAACATGTTGAGATAATCAATCTAACTCATAATATTGGTGATCAAGCAATAAAATGAATCAAATGATTACAAACAACATAAGAAAAAACAAGATCATATAGTCATTAATACCCAACAATCCACATTACGAAGAGTATCAAATAAGGTTACATCTTCACCCTAGAAAGATGGCTTTAGTTCATTATGAAAATTAAAATAACTCCTTTCATCAAGAACATCATAATGCAGAACATCATCTCCTCTTTCTCTTGCTTACTTTAAATCTCCCTCTTTCTCATAAAGAATTACCAAGGCTCTGCCCCTCAGAACCCTCAGCAAAACTCTCTCTCTCATTGGCTTAAAAACTAATGAACAAAGCTAGCTGAAATTGAGCAGAAAATAAGGAGCGGCAACGGTGCCAGATTGGGCACCAAAGTGCCTACCTAGCTCACCGCAAGATGGTCATGATAGATCCTGGCGCTAGTGGTGTCAAGTGGAGGCCGGCGGCGCTAGATTGGATTTCCTTTCTAATGTTGTGTTTTGTTGCTCGTTTGCAAGTGTTCTTCCTTCATATCTTTAAGCTTCATCTTTTCTTTAATTTTCTCTTCTTTTCTAATCTTCCATTCACTTAAAAAAATTTATAAATTAATATAAAATTCATTTAGAAGTAACAAGGATTCACAAATAACTAGGCTTAAAGATATATAATATAAGTGAATGAAATTCACTTATCACTGACTATTTGATTGATTCATTAATTATGATATAATTGCCAAATGTTATCTAGGTAAACGGCTCCATCAAATGTGTTTTGTGGGTTTATGTATGTAAATAAGAAGCAAATGCCTACTGAATTGTATGTCTTGAACATTGAGTACCATTTGATGGATTTAATAGATATGATTGATTATTGTAAAAGATACAATGTTTAAGTAATGCGAAATGAATTAGTATATTTTGGTGTGGATTAATAGTGAATTTTATTATGGTTGAACTGAATTGTTTTGATTAAATCATGTATTTTTCATAGACTGACAATAAAATTGCATATGGATGTATTGCATATGACATAAGTGATAAATTATTTCTGTGGTTGTTTATGTATGTTTGGACATCACGAAAGAGGTTTGAGAAAGAGCATGACTAGAGGGATAAATGTTTAAGAGATTCTCATAAAGATGCATGCCAATCAGCTAGAGGTAGCTGATGCATTAGTAGGAGACCAAAAGGACTCATCGTCTGATCTCTTTAACCTATATGAGGTCATCCATCAGCTTGGTAATATTCCTTCCCCTCTTTCTCCACTATCTTCACATCTTCTCCATTTTATGGAATCTTCAACCAGGGAGGAAATTACCTTAGCAGAGTTCCGATGGAGGGTACAGTTGTTGCTACTACTCTTGAAGGTAATATGCACCAAATAGAAGATTCAATAGAGGAAAACTCAGAAGAGGCTGTTCTGGATATTGAGAGTCACTATGTCGTAGATGAGACCTCTTCTGCTTCAGAGGCATTGCAGCAAGTTGAAACTTACAATAATATCTATGAACCAAACAAGGAGGAAACCAAAACATGGACATCGCTCTTCCATGCTCTGCTTGGTAAGGATTTCTTTCAGATGGTATCTTCTGCTCGCATCAAAGCCACAAAAAATAGAGTAAAGATCATCAGGATTGCTTAGAGGATGAAGTACAATCTTTTTTCTCTTACTTTGCTAGATCATTGCAAAGAGCATCCCCCTCTGATACAGTTGCAGCACTGAGAGATCACTTTCTATTTTGTGCTGAAGGCATAGCCAAGCTGGATGGTGACACCTCTTGTTTATCAGCTATTTTTGAGTAACTAGAGTCTATTCAGCAGGCATGGGCATAGGCTGAGCTAAACGTTATCCCGAAAACCTCCCATTGAAGCTACCACTACTAAGAAAAATGAACTTCAGGATATACAAACTAAGGTTAATAAGAAATTGACAACCATGAGCATGGCTTCGGAGCATCTTTTCTCTCTCCGAATAGAATTGACCTCTTTGAGAGAAGAGGTGAGAACAAACAGAGATTACCTTGAAGCTTTTCGGATGGAGTTTTGCCAAATGAGCCGTCATTTATCCTTCCAAGAATCTCTTGTTGCTTTCAAGGAGAAAGAGGAGACTGAAAGTTTATAGATTATTTAGCACTTGAAGGAAGAAATAACTGCCTCTTAGTAAGAAGTGATGGCAACTAAGGAGACTTTAATAGAGTTAAAGTCTTTCTTAGTTGTGAGCCTGAAAGCTACTCAAGCATTGAAGATAGTAGATGAGTAATTTAGTCATCTAAATGAGTCCATTTTAACTACTTTAACTCATTTGTAAACTTCTTCTTAGTATGAGAATCCCATATATTAATGAATATGCAATTTTAGCACTTTTTCTCATGACACTTGGCTTCTTAACATGTTTCCTATTTTTCAAATTAATGCATAATGATAATTCAATTTTTGGCATGTAGATCAAATCACTTGCAAAACATTTGCAAAGATTGGAAAGAGGGAGCAAATGCCCCAAGCATTTGTTCCCTTCCGGCTCATACATAGCAATGATTTGAATTTTATATGTAGAATAAATAGTTCAAGAAACATTCATTAGGATTAAGAAAGAAGGGGGGAGGGGGGAGCAAATGCCCCAAATATTTGCTCCATTCTAGCTCATGCATAATAACACTTTAAGAAATGCCCATTGATGGGTAATTCTCCTATGCCATTACTATTTGTAATTTGATATGAGCCTCTTGCACGAAATAAGGGCCTTCCCACTTAGGCTCAAACTTGCCAATTAATTTGTCACCCACCATTAGTTCAGTCCTTAGTTTGAAAACTAAATCTCCCAAGTTGTTTAACCGATCGATTATATGCCTCAGCCATGCAGGCTTAGTATAACTTGAACCTTTGTTTGGCTTGTAATCACTTTTCATCCAAAGCATCAAGCTCCTCGAACTACAACTTGGCTTATTAATCTGTTGTCAACCTTTAGTGTATTGCAACTCTTAGCAATGACAATTGCATTTTAAAGGGCAAGATTGCCTCTGCCCCAAACAATAGAGAATAAGGAGTTGCATTGTTAGCCATCTGGTGAGTGGTGTGATAAACCCATAGCACCTCTGGTAATTTTAGATGTTAGTCTCGCTTATTCTTATCTATTATTCTTTTCATGATCCTCAGGATCGCCTTGTTGAATGCTTTCAGTTAGCCATTTCCTTATGGATGATATGGTGTAGTGAACACATGTTTGATACCCTGCTTTCAACAAAACCTCTCTATTTTCTTATTCTTGAATGGAGTGTCATTGCCCGATGTAATCTGGTATAGATTGGCATATCGATATATGATCTTGAATTTAATGAACTCAATTACTTCTTTAGTCTGACTCTCTTATATGAATCAGCTTCTGTCCATTTCAAAAATTAATTGGTTACTGCTAGAATATAGGCATGTCCCTTGGAAGATGGGGGGTTAATTGAGCTAATGATGTTGAATCCCCACCATGAAAATGGACAAAAGATGCTTGCGGGTACCAACTCTGAAGGTGGTACATGCTGGATATCCCCATGAAGCTGATATTAGAGACATGATTTGGAAATTGCAGCGAGTCTAAGACCATGGTAGGCCAGTAGTATCCTAGGCATTTGACTTGTCTGTATAATCTTTGACCAGATGGATGCCCACTGCATTCACTGGAATATACTTACATAAGTACACATATTAAATCTCTTCTCTATTCAGACACCGAAGCTAGAGTCCATCATATGCTTGGCGATAAAGTGTATCATTATAATATACATGTCGAGTAACTCTTTTCCTTAAAGCTAACCTTTACTATGAAATTTCTAAGAGGATTCTATAGCAAGTAATTGATGTATGGTGTTTGCCAATCATCCACCATTAGTTCCATGCAAGCTACACAATCTACTCGCTTAGTAGTCTCCTCGTCATATGAGTCAGAAATGTGGCTTCATTACTCAACTTTAACAATGACTTCTTGGCCTCCCGCAATAGTTAGAGTGGTAGTCGAGTTTGCTAAAGCAACAACAATGGTATTCTCGATCCTTGGAATATACTCAATGCTGACTTGAGAAAGATAATCTAATAGCCCATGCGCGATATCGTAATATTGGCAAAAAACTGGGTTGGCAAACTGTAGAGTCCCATAGTATGGCTTAACCCAAGAGGGGAGGGATGAATTGGGTTTATGAAAATTCATTGCTTAACTCCTGTTGAACCATTTTTCTCTTTTTGTGCTTATGTGTGGTGTGTTATAAGATAAATAATAAGGCAGTAAAGTACATGAAGAATAAAGCTAATAAACAAACACACAAATAATATAATTTTTATAGTGATTTGGGAACTCCATCTTTACATCTACTCTTCCAAGAGCATATAGTCATTGTGACTTGGGTTCTACTATATCTCATATAATTAAAATATAAAAGTGCTCTCAGCACTATTCTAGATTTTAGCTCTAAGGGGTGTATATAGTGTTCCCAACACTCTTCTGGATTCCAGCTCTAGGCGGCATAAACATAGGGTTCCCAGCACTCTTCTAGTTTTTATGAGCCCACCAAAAAATTCACTAGTTTCGAAGGTCACCAGTAAACTTGATGGTTTTCTAGAGCTCATCAATAACTTATACAATGTGGTTTTCCTGTGCTCACACAAACTCACTAGTTTTTAGTTTAACCAGAAACTAATACACAGTTAAGCATAAGGTAAGATGAGATCTTTTACAGCTCTAATAATACAAAAAGATCTTCCCAAAATGTAACCTCAATGGCTATAAGGATATGTAGACTAAAGCTCATAAAAGATAGATGACGGTTTAAGCTCTTGGCCATCGGTGGAAGGATTTGCATAAGATTAAGCTCATTTGAAATGTCTTCCTTCACCCCCTCTAAATCATCCCACCTCTTCTCCTTGAATAGCTTCTTCATAATTTTGACCATTGGAAAAGATGAGTTCCGTTGAATGCAGAAACAGGAGCAGTAATGAATGAGGAAGACTATTGAGATTTTTGTCATTATAGTGCATGCCTTCTGATTTATCTCGAGTTGTTGTATCATCATTCATTTACAAAGAGGAAGATAAGTTGTTGTTGAAATGTCCTTTCTCATTTTGACTTTATACAGTTAAAAAACTTGCAGCACCGCTTGTTATCGAAAATGGTGACTGAAATGAGTCTACATGATGAAACCATGAGTGCAAATGCATTTGTCTACCATGAGTTTTAGATGAATTCCTCCATGAGATTTGTCTTTCATAAGTTTTAGACAAATTCTCCCATGAGATTTATCTATTAGTTGATCATTTGTGAGTGTGATTTGTTTGTTGTAAATAGTAGATGAACTTGGGTGCCATAGAAAAAGCTGAACTGATCGACAAACTCTGTTGATTAACAAACAAACTCTGCTTTGTCTACTCAAACAAACCAAGTATGATGTTCTTCTTTCATTCTCCATTTGTTTGTTGTAAGTGACAGACAAACTCTGCTTTACTTTGTCTTAGATGAACTAGGCTCTACACTTCATCTATATGTTTGTCTGTAGTAATTTGCAAACTAATGTGCCTATGTATTGAAGTTCACTAGTCCATGCAACTTTATTTATCATCACTATACAGCTTCTACTTCATCTTCCACTTCGTCTTCTACTTTGTTTGTAGTAAGTAACAAATGAGTTTGATCCCCAGATGAAGTCGAATTCCTTATTTGTTCGAGCAATAGATAGAGTTCATCTCTGCAACTTCTTGTTTACTTCTTTCTTGATTTATCTATCTTTGCTTAGTTGAAGTAGCTCTACTTTGTCTTTTACACTTTCTTATCCTTAGACGAATCCACTCATCAGGCTTTATTGTTTAGACAAAGTTTCTTCCCTTTGTGCATAGTTGTCTGGATGACCATCTCTTTGTCAATCTTCTTTCTTTATTTGTCTGAATTCTTGATGAGATTACTCCATTTTACTTTATCTTAGACAACCTCTAGCTAATAGATAGTCCATAGTTTAAGCTCTTTGATCAAGGCTTCATCTTCAATTATTTCTGTCATTGTATTTGTCTATGGAGATTTCTCATTGGAATTTGACAAACAAAGCAAGCTCATTGTTGCTCATCTTCGAAGCCTTGTCTTCTTCTTCTTTTTCCATAATCTTCAGCAGTTTAATACCTTTGGAACATACCAGATAGTTGCAGTAGTTGGTTGCAGATGATTGTGATCCTGCACTTAGAAGTTTTCTCCAGTTGTTACGTTGTTAACTTTGAATATATATCATTTTAACAAAACATTTTTATCCTTGTAATTTGCATATGTTGTGGAGCAAGGATGACATTCTTTTTCATTTAAGCACTTAATATGATATCTTAATAAAGTATAGTGCTAAACATGATTTAACAAAAATGATAACTAAGGTTAAGCACATCATGAGGTTAAAGATTTATGCTTGCATAACTAAACATTCAGTATCATGCATGCATTACAAGCATATCATCAAATGCCAATCAGTATGTATTCTTATTAGTTTAAGCACTAATGTTCTTTCATCTTAATACAAGCTTTATTATCATCAAAATCATATATAATAATCCTAATAATCTCTCCCTTTTTAATTATGACAAAACTTTGAAGACTTGTGATTAAGATTGTAATTTGTAATCTCCCCCTGAATAGTTAACTTATATAATCCTTTAAGATTCGACCTTTTGCCACTCTCCCCCTTTTGTTTTTACACAAGTCTCTCACATTTCTCTCCCCCTTTTTATCAGAATAAAAAAAGTTTAGCTCAAGGTAATAGAATGATCTTTCTCACAAATTTATATTCTTCTTTCCCTATCTTGTTGAGACTTAGAATATTATTCTCTCTCCCCTATCATCTAAAGGCTTTATATATCAGCACATGATTTTCTCTTCCCCTCCCTCATAATTACCATAGAGTTCTCTCTCCCCCTTTAGTTCAAACCCATTTTTGGTTCCCTGAGAATATTTTTTTGGGTCTTGGGTGAGGTTCGACACTCCTAACTCATAATTTTGTATGTGTTTTCTATTTTTTAGCTTCTCCCCCTTAATCTCATGTTAAGCATAGCATAATCATTACATGGGATGATTTTGTATCAATGCAAAAACTAGATTCATATCAATGATAATTTTCAATAATTGCAATATATAAACAGATTTTAAGCACATGTGTATAAGCATAATAAGTTTTTATCAATATAAGAGGCAGATTCCTATGAAGGGCAACATTCAAACATTGGATAATTAAGAATGCATTATTCATCAAAATCATGATTATTTCATACTGGGACACCAAATTAATATTCAAAAATGATTTCATGTAAATATAATGACAATGTGTAGTTTTAGCTTGATAGGTTCAATATTGGGTCCTTGTTTTTAATGTGCATCTTCTTTTGTTTTGTTTTAATAACTAGCTATCATTATTATCAAGAGAGACAGTTAGAGTATTAATGAAAAAGTTAATAGGTTGATTGGAAAGTGGAGAAACGTTTTGCATTTTCTCTCTCGTATAGAAGGGTTGTAATAAGTATAAAAAGAGCAAAAGAAAAATGGAACAATATTAGGAGATTTGTCATTTTTTGAATGAATCAAATTATTATTATTTTTATTGATTATCCTCAATTGATTACACTTAATGTCTACATCAGAAAATTGCATATTCACATCCCAGACCACAAGTGGTATTAATTACATTTCAATAATGGGAGAAAACCCTTAATTTAAATAAAAAGTATAATACATCTTAGAGACCCAAAAATAAAACACACTCTATCTCAAAATAAATGTGTATTATCTTTGGGATCACCAAACACATTGTGATGACTTGATATTTAAGAGATCGCCTCAAGTCAATAAGCGGATAAGATGTTTTGATCCAGTTGGTTTGTCCTGAGTGGAATCAAGACCAGGTGATTTCTACTGCTTAGACTGTAAGAAACCATAGAAATAGTAGGTGGTTTATGACCTAATTGGTACATCTTGGAAGAACTCAAGATCGAGTAATCTCTATTGTATTTACACCTAAAAGAGACTAAAAGAAAACATGTGACCTAGATTTAGTTTAGCTTTCTTACATTGCCTATGAGAAGCTTAAGAAGAATGGGCCAGGTTAACTGGGTTTAGCTCAGCTCTCTCAATTATCCATAAGAAGCTTAGGAAGAATAGGCTAGGTAGACTGGGTTTAGCTCATTCGAAGTGGTTTTGCAAGGTTTAACTTGGTGAGTCATGACTCAGTGACTCGGTCCTACACTTAGGCTTTTGAATGAGTTGGTAAATAGTATTTGCTAAGGTTTGACTTAGTGGGTCATGACTCAGTCCTAAACTTAGGCTTTTAAATAAGTTGGTGAATAATGTTTGTTAAGGTTTGACTCGGTAAGTCATGACTCCATCTTAGACTTAGGGCCTGTTTGGCCTGGCGTTTTGGGAGTGTAAAAGCGCTTTTTTCAGCCAAAACGCGATTCTGCAGTGTTT
>JAYJMB010051224.1:0-29077 GCA_036873735.1 Pouteria campechiana
GCAACAATGTACTTACAATGTTGGAGGAATCCCAAAGGTTCGAATAACTGGAGACTTGTTCAACTCTTCCAATTGGGAAGAACTTTTCAAAATGGGATATGTGGATTATATTTGCATTGATCGCAGCAACCAGGAACAGCTAGCCAAAGTACCAGAGACTATTCGTTACTTGTTACTATTACTCGGCTACAGAAACAGGAAGGTTACTGGATTGGGTATTTCATCTCCATTTTGGAAAGCATCAAAGACAGACCCAGAATGTCGCAGTTTTCAAATTTGGGTACTGTCACCAGGAGAGGAAGTTCAACCAAGTTTTGATTCTTCATCAAAATGGAAATCTGAAGATTGGGAAAGATTCAGAAAGCAACCACTCTCGGCAGCATGCACAAGGATTGTCACCACAATTCTACAGGCCGAAGATGCACGAGAAAATCCCAATGTCATTGCCATGACAGGATATGACGAAACATCAAATCATATTCTTGCAGTCATACCAAAGCACTATGTGTCAAACCCAGATCAGTTGGCAGAGGCATATCATTCAGAGATTGATAAATTCATTAAGAAGATGAAGACTCCTCAGCAGTATCCTCTCTACATCCAGCGCTATTGGCCAGTCTTGGAGCGCATCATCAATCAACGACCCACTACCATGATTGATGCTCTCATGGATCTTGATACCGCTGGAACTGAAGCATAAGCTAAAGCAACACATGTCACACATCCTATCAAAGGCATGCCAAGCTTATCAAGACACCTCAGCTAGATGCCCTTCTAGCTACTTATCGTTACTTTCGCTTTTTTACTTTATGCTTTGTAAACGTGTCCAACCGCTATGGTACCGACACTCTTTGGGACTGTACACTTTAGCTTTTCCTATTTCAGCTTTTTTACGTGTCCAGTTTGTATGGTGCCGACAGGCATCTTCTACAGTATTGTCCACTGTGTAAATCTCTGTACACTCCTTTTTACATTCTATAAATACAATGATCTCGCTCTCTCTCGAGGAGCAGAATTCAGCTAAGAGCAGAATAACTCTCTTCGCCTTTCTTCTTCCCTCTTTCCTCTCTTATTCCCTTTGTGTGGTGCTCGAGGTTCTTGGGACGTCATCTCTGCGAAGTTCTTCGTTTTTGCTCTCTGAAGCTCCTATACCAGTGTCAGCCAAGCGTGGTGGGCAGGTATAAAAAACCTTACCTCTATGATTTTCCAGTTCCAGTAAATGTCAAAAGATTTTCTTTTATCATGTCAAAATTACACAAAGATATTCCTTTATTACAAGCAACTCTAAAAGATTTTCGAAAGGAATTAGACTCTCTTGATGAACTCATACAAGGCATAAAAGAAAATTTTGACGCATATGACATAGAGGCAATCCGAACAATCGCCTATTTCCGCGAACACCGCAGGTGGATGAAGCGATTGATTAAGGATGTTGAAGATCAGATCCTAATGTTACTAGGATGATCTTGTTTTCTTCTATAAAAGTTTCTTTTAGATCTTCAAAATGTCTGGATTAACTGCAAAAAAGTTAAGATCAGAACAAAAGAGACTTAGAGCTATAGAAGGATATCTAACCGATTCAGCAAATGTTCTGGGATATGCTGAAAAGGAAGTTAGTTTGATAATCTATGATGCTATTGTAAACGTAAGAGACGCTTTGAGAAAAATCGCTCTTCGAATTACAATAGAAGATGAATTAGAAAAGCAAGAAGCGCTTGCTGAACAAAGAGAATTAGAAGCTCAAATACAACTAGCCGAAATGAGGAGACAAGGAAAAAAGCCAATAGTTCCCTCATCTACCTCTTCATCAACCAGATCCGAAACTGCTAGTGATTAAAATTCCGCATTCCGCTTCTATTCGCTGTAGCGCTCTGCAATTGGCATTTCATCAACTTAGTATCAGAGCAAAGCTTGGCATTTCATCTTCCATCAATCCAGCGCAGCAAATTCTGCTCTTCACATATGACATAAAAGAAAAAAGAAAAAATAATCCAGCTCCTACACAAGTTCCAACATCTTCAGGTTCATCTTCAAAAGTTTCAGTAACTGAACAACATTGAACCAACTGTTTAAGCCACCGAACTTCAAATTTGGTGATCAAAGCCTCATCTGACCCTGGATCAGACTTCTGAGGAGTCATATTCCACCATTCTGGTAGCCCTCCAACTTTGGAAACAATGCTAGTAGGTGTATGAACCATCTCTGTCAATGTACAACACTACCAAGGATCGAGTCTTCAAACTCGCAACTCATTTCTCAGTTACAACTAACACATCTTCTTTCAAGTCAATATATAAAGTCACAGAGATCCGCTTGTTTGAGTTTGGTCTTCAGTGGCTAAACAGGGAGGCTATATAGTTCCATTTGGGGCTTCTCTTTCATTTTTAGGGTTAAATTAGCAATAGAACTGCCAGAACCATTGTTGCAATCTCCAACTCTACTCATGGTGTTTCGAGTTTGACAATCTTTGAGTCGGCATCATAGTTGTTTAGGCCATCTTGGTGGGTTCGCAATACATGGCTGCTATCTTCATCCGGGAAGAAAAGAGATTACTTTCGAGTTTTTTTTTTGGATTTTTGTAGACTAGTCCTTTGATTTTTAGACTTATAACTAAATCCATGGTTAATTTGTTCAAAAGTCCTCACTAGTGAAACCTTTGCGCAACTCTAGTCTACTTGAAAATTTTATAGATTAGCCATTTGTGTTTCTGACATTTGCAAATGATCCTAGAAGTTCTGGCATTTACAAAATAGGCCCTAAGTTTTCAAAAATGGTAGAATGACATCAGCATTTTGCAAAAATTGCAATCTGGTCCTTTAGTTTCTAAAATTGCAAAACAATCCAGAATTTTTAAAATTAAAAAAAGGTCTTAATTTTACAACATCACCAAAAAAAATCATTTAAATAAAAAGTTACAAATTTTCAAAAATCATGGTGACCAAGGCTGAAATTGCTTTGAAGGTAGATACTTTGCTCGAAAGTCAAAAAGGACTTGAAGAGTCTTTAGCCAAAATTCTAACTTTAATGTCCAAGTCTGCAATTGGCCAATGTTCTATGAAAGACCAAAGAAGTGAAGATCAAAACTCTAGTGTGGAAAAAAATCTCCAATCTAGTACAGTTGATGCTCCAGAGGAAAATTTATTTTTAGCTAATGTTGATATTGAGGTTGAAACCATGGTTAATGTGGATGATGAAATCTATGGATGATACATAGCAAAAGGTAAATGCCATTGAAGATCTCCAAGAAAAAAGGCATGAATCTAGAAATCTAGAAGATTTCATGATTACGAAAGAGTTTGTTCAATCATCAGATATGTCAGTGGCTTCGTTTAAAGAACAAGAAATTTTTAATTTCATAAAAATGAAAAGTTATCTAATGACAAACTTGCAATGGTTAAAGATCTGGGTATAGGAAAAGATTCAAGTGTTAAGCCACTGAAAAATGAGGCAAACAAGTTTATTCATGAAAATAAACGCATTTTCAAGACAAAAGAGAATTTTCAAGAGGCATCGTACAGGAGTCAAACTAACAACACAACACATCAGATTTTCATGTTCTCCCCTTTTGAAGATTTCCAAGCAGGTGAAGCATACAAAAAGAATCAAGGATAAGAGAAGAATAAAGTGGTGCTTTCTGAAGTGTTGTCCAACTCATGAGAATCCAATTTGAAATGTTAGACAAATCACCAACTCCTACCAAAGCCAAGAAATGACACTACAAAGTTAAATTTTGGCTGACATCTCCCTCTAAACTCAAGTACGAGTTTTTTTCAAGCTGAGGAGAATAATGCAAAGTTTATTTTTTCACACATAAATTAGAATTTATTTATTGTTAGGAATTTCTTATTGGGGATTTTTTGGATATTTATTTATTTTGGGGATTTGATGTATGTATCAAGTGATCAATGGATGGATCAACTTGTAAATGGCTGGGATTATAGGTTTTATTTGTTTATTTAGATATGCAATACATTAGGATTGCACTAAGATTTCTTTTATGTTTATAAATGCAATTGCTTTGTATGAAATTGAGACAATTTTCGATGGTTGATGAATTACTGGTTAAGAAGTATTAAAATTGCTGATTTCAGGTTTCTTTCTGATCCTTTCTCCTAATTCATTTATTATTTTTCCCTTTTCATCCATTCTTTTCCCTATTGAGAAAACTTTCTCTTTCTTCCAAAGTCTTCCCTATTTTTCGTTAATTTAAGGTATCCCGTCCTACATTAACTATAGTGGGCCATCAAAGTCTTTAAAAAAAAGGGTTTTTTATGTCTTAGGATAACAATCCTAGGATGTCTATTAGTGATGAGAAATATTCGTTCATGTTATATTGTAGGGTCAAGGGTATTTAGACTATGTACTAAGACCAATTGGGCCTAGATAGTTCCTATTGGGCCTAGATAGTTTATTTATATAGGTTTCCTATTACATGAGAGTAATGAATCCTTGTAGGATCCTAGCTAGTGTTCATTTGTCCCACATAGGAAGGAACCCTATGTACATGTAACTCCTTGGCCAATAATGAGTGGATCGCCGCCTCCTCTCTCCTCCCCTCATTTTCACTCATCTCTATTCCCTTTCTCCCTCTCCTTTTCTCAAATTCTTCTCTCAAACTCTCTTCTCAATTCCTCCAAAGCCATCTCCTCTTCTCAACCTCACAAGCTAGATCCTAAATCTAGAAGTTTGGTGTCAGAGCATTGACCTAGAAGGGCCACATAGTGTAGATCTACTAAGGATTATAGACCAATGTTGACATTGTATACCAACATTTGCAGTCCAGAGATGAAGTCATGAAATAGCTCAAAAAACGACTTCAGAAATCCCAAGTTCGCATTAAGGTCTATAGCCAACACTATATTGTGGTATGTTTTTCCCATTGAGGGATGAGAACAACCCTTCAATCCTACTATCTATCTACTGGAAAGGAAAGAAAATCAATAAAGGAAACAAACGCAAAAATGGAAACTGAAATTTTCGTTAATTGATTCTCCCCCTTTCTCATTGATCCCCATGTATTTATACAATTGCCCATTGGCTAATGTTCACACGTGTGCTGTCCCACATCATACCACGTTGATAGACAGTTTGATGAAAGAGATTTGAGACCTCTCTCTCTCTCTCTCTCTCTCTCTCTCTCTCTCTCTCTCTCTCTCTCTCAGCATCACTCAGTCAACTTTGTCAGTTTTTCAAGATGAGGACTCCATTATGCCAACTCTGAAAGCTATTGTTGATCAAAGATACAAACTGAATTAACTTAAGTGTTG
Source organism: Pouteria campechiana (assembly GCA_036873735.1). Classification (NCBI taxonomy): domain Eukaryota; kingdom Viridiplantae; phylum Streptophyta; class Magnoliopsida; order Ericales; family Sapotaceae; genus Pouteria; species Pouteria campechiana. The sequence goes on from JAYJMB010051224.1 coordinate 5,268, forward strand.
GTCCAATAGAAGAGGGTCTCACCAAGAAAGGCTACCTAGGAAAGCTATGACGAACTCAAGCTTAGATTCCTAGGCATAACCCTTGAAGACAAGGGTGAGCTTAGGGAGGGGAATTGTTGCATGCCTAACTTGCCTAGCCCAGTTCCTAAAACATCTAATTCCTTGACAAGTCCTATTATTTAGAACTTTGTTTTATGTTTGGATCTTTAGCAGTTTAATAGGGAGCAATGTTTCAATTGTGAGTCTTTTGGGGGAGTTGTTTATTCCTCTTATACATTTGAAGAGGAATAACAGATCATCACAATTTATCTTATATCTATTTATCAAAAAGTTTGGTTTCCCTCAAAGTAAACATATGATATACACTCCATTCCGTTTTACTATGCCTAGCTAATCTTAAAGTATCCTAGCAAAAAAAGCCATAGACCAGAGCATCCAAAAGCGAGGTACATCCTCATAACACACCTAAAAGTACACCCTCTCTTTAAGGGAAAGAAGGGAAGAAAGAATGAGAGAAAATAAACAAATTTAAAGCAAAGAACAAAAGATAGGAGACAAGGAAATTTAATTCTCAATTCATCAATAAATCTATAAACTCTAATAAATGTTTTCTGCAAAACAAAACCCTAATTTATATGCATGTGAATAAAAATCCTAAATAAAGTAACAAAACATGTAATCCCATCCATCAAGTTGATCTATATTTTGCTCACTTGGTGCATAAATCAATTCCCAAAAAAAGCAATAACATCAAAGATCCCAAATATGCAAGAATAAACTAAACTCTAACAACTACTCTGCATATAAGTAATTGTTCTATCACATTCCACACCATTTTTCCCAACTTGAAAGAAAACCTGTTCTCAACGATACTCCAACTTTGTAACTTTTGTTTTTTGGCAAACGTTGATTTAGTCAAACATGTCAAACATCTTATTGTTTATACCAGTGTTCCCAATCTCAAAATTTTCAAGCGAAATCTCACCAAAAATTTCTATTTTACAACCTGGCGAAATTGTTTCTCCATTGAATAGTAATATTTTCCCCTTTAGGCGAAATTTTCAAAATAACGGCGAAATTTCTGCAAAAGCCCCAATTTCTCGCAGAAATCTTGATGAAACGGTGGCAAAAAAATATGAAATTAAAAGGAAAAACCTTACAAACAGCTATATCACTTTGCGAAACCAACTTCTGCCTCCCAAATAGGTATTTTCGAAATACTTAGTGTTGATTTTCTAAGGAAAAAAATGAGATTTAGGCTGTTGATTAGAAGATCGGACGTTGGCAGCTACATTTCTCTTTTCCATTTCAGCGATTTTCGAGCTTACACTAATATTTTGGCTTCAAAATCACAAATGGAGTTTTCAAAATCAAGATTCATGCTAACTTACATGGATTTCGAAGCTTGAATACAATCCATAGCGCAGCAGTTTCTCCCTCTTTCGGCGACAGCACCTGTAGCTCTAGTTTTCCCCTTCTAATCCACTCCACTACCTTCGAAATCACTGCTAGAGTGATCGAAATGGGTAGAGGAGGTTTCGAAATCTTCAATCATGCATGAAATCCACAGAAGCAGCGTCGGGGGTGGGCATTGTTCGTCATTCACAAGAAGAGGCAGCGTTAGGCGTGGCTTTGGGGAAGCAGGTGGCCTGCGTGCATGGATTTGGTGGAGGCAGGTGTGCGTGCGTGGCTTTGGTGGAGGCAGGCTGCATGCGTGAGTTGCTGGGAATTAGAGTTTAAATTATTTGGAATCTTAACCACTAATTTTTACCCAAATCAGGTTAGTTTTTAACTTTTCCTTGAAATGTTCTGGGGCAAATGCATCTATTGTGATTTTATATAATTGTTTTTTGGGAAAAAATTTTGGGACAAATGCATCTATTGTGATTTAATATAATTAATTATGTTTTGGGAGCAATTTTTGTGGCAAATTTTTGAGGCAAATTATTTTACAACAAAAAAATTAATTAATTATATTATCCCTTGTCATATAATTATTTTTAGAGTTAGCTTTTAATATATGCATTTGTATTTTTGAAAGTTATGAAAATAAATAATTTATCCAGTGATTTTTAAAAATTATAATATCAAAATTGAGGTAAAAAATTTAATAAAATTACTAATAAAAATACATGTATAATTAGAATCATAAATTTATGCATAAACTTTTTAAGTATAAAAAGGATTGGTGCCTTTCTTGTTGGATTTATTTTATATAACGGATGTTAATTATTCTATAACATTATTGTTTTTATTTATAAGTTCACTATGTCGAGCTCAAGTATGAGAAAAGGCAATAAAAATAAATCAAAGGATATCGCTTGGGAGCATGGGAAGCCATTAGATGGGTATCCAAATGGAGCAGAGTGTAATTATTATGTTCAGCAAATAAAGTTTGGGGGTGTTACAAGATTGAAGAGCATTTAGCTGAAGGGTACAAATATGTTACAAGTTGCCCCAAGGTGCCTTCAGAAGTGAGAAAGTTGATTAAAAGTGTTCTAGTTTAAGGGGTGAGCTTTCAGGAGTCAAAAAAATAGTATGAGAGAAATATTTTTGAGAGATTATATGAATTTTTAAATATGGTGGATGTTAATAATAATGAAGATGAAGAGAAGAATGATGGTGATATGAGAAGAACTATGCATGCCTCTAGAGCGGAGCAATGGGAGAGGGAGCAAATGATTCAGCTAGCGATGAATAGGCAAATGTTCCATAGGTCTATTGGGAAGGTTGGTGGTTGTAGTGGAGGTGGTGATGGTGGTAGGTATGGGGGTAGTGGAAAGGGTAAAATTATGGGATATTTTGGACGTTGTAAGAGTGTGAGAATCGCTGAACCGAAATTTTATGAACAAGTGGGTGGAGTACAGAAGAAAATAAAGGATATGTTCAATAAGGGAAGGGATAGTGTTAGCCAGCTTAGCAAGTTTGGATCAAAAGTTTTTTTTTTTACAATGCAATTCCAACACATGCAGCAAATACAGTTGCATTCAAGAACTTTGTAATTGTTGCTCAAAGAGAGTAGGAACATGTAAAACCCCCCACAGAAAGGGAAATTTATGAAGAGTATTTGAAGGAAAAGGTGACAAAGATAAATGAATGGATCAATAGTCAAAAACATCATTGGGATACTTATGGAGTTACCATTATGTGTGACGGACCCAACAAAAAGGTCTATAATAAATTTTATGGTATACTGCAGAGGGATATCAGCATTCGTAAAGTCGGTAGATGCATCGACATATATAAAAGATGCTCATTACATCGAGGGGGAATTAGAGAAAATGATTGAATGGGTTGATGCAGATTGTGTAGTGCAGATTGTTACTAATAGTGGGATTGCCTATAAAAAACCTGGAAAAACACTAGAAGAAAGATACTCTTTTTATTGAATTCCTTGTGCTACACATTGTATTGATCTAATGCTAGAAGATATTGATTGTCGTCCAGCTGTGCAAAAAACAATAAAAAATGCACATATGGTAACCAAGTTTATAAATATCACAGTTGGGTTCTTTCCATATTTCACATGATATCTGAATATGATAGACAGATTGTTCATCCTAGAAAGACGAGATTTGCTACAAATTATATTGCACTGGAAAGCTTGTACAAGGCTCATCAAGCCCTCACTACAGCTTTTAACTCGGACGAATTGCAGGCCTCAAAATATAGAAAGGCGGCAAAGAAGAAGAGAACAATGGATATTATTATGACAGCTACATTTTGGAATCGTGTGAGATGGATATTAGGCATACTGGAAACTATCTACAAAGTTCTGAGAATGATGGACAATTAGACATATCCATCCATGAGTTCCATGTATGAGTCCATTCATTTTATGATACAAGCAATCAAGGCAAACAATCCCAAGGGTGTAGATTGGGTGTTGCAGATTATAGAAGCTCATTGGGAGGGCATGCTAAGTCATCCCCTACATATTGCTAGTGAGTATGTGATTTAATAAATCTAATTTCATCGAATATGCATAGAATATCTCTATTTACATTAACTAACTTAAATTCTAATTTTTGCAGCTTATTACTAAAATCCCAAGTATCATCATGAGTGGCATCTAAATCAGAATGTCCGGCTTGGCACCTCGGTTTTTCAAGTATTTGAAAAGCTTTTTCTCAATAATCCCAATGTTGGGGATCCTGTAAGTGAGGTAATTATATACAACTCAATATACCTATATCATTTCAAGGATTGTTTATTAAGAATTGCATATTGAGAAAATTTATTTTCTTCAATGTTATAATTAATATACTATCAAAATGCCAAGGGGTTATTTGGGATGAATGTAGCAATCCAATCAAGAAGCAAAGCAATGCTATGTAAGTAAAGGATAATGATTTAATAATATGTTGTCTACTTTCTATTTTAAAGTATTGATAAATCCAGATTTTCTTTCATAGGTGAGTGGTGGAATTGTTATGGGACAGAAACACCAAATCTGAGACTATTGACATGTAGATTATTGAGTCAGACGGTATCTTCATCCCCATGTATGCGTAACTGGAGTACGTTTTCTTTGATTCAGACATGCAAAAGAAACAAGTTTGGATATAAGAGGCTTCAAGATTTGGTATTTTGTCATTATAATATGCGGCTTTGGGAACGATTGCTTCGATCTAAAGAAAGCTCTCTTAAAGATCCATTGGATTTAATGATGATAGGGCATTACACTCACTTAGAGAAAGATGATGACAGAGAGGACCCTTTATATGAGTGGCTAAAGTCTAATGATTTAGATACTGTAGATGGCAGGCCAAAATCTGCGATTACTAATATAGCTCGTGAACAAGGAGTAAATATACAAAGAATATTAGAGGATGAGAGAACCCCAATAGATTACTTTGATCCACTGACAAGATTTGAAAGCACGACTCAATCAACCACAAAGTCTTCTTCAAGAACACAAAGTGGTGGTGGTGGTGATGATGATGATAAGGATGATAATGGTGGTGGTGGTGGTGGTGATGGTATGGGTGGCACTTCAAGTAGCCAAAGGCCTCATAGTTCATTCACAGCAGAAGCTGACTTCTAGCATGCTATGCAAGATGAAGATCATGATGCACGACCGCCTTTAAGATCCTATGTGAGAAAGTATGGTATTAAAAAAAAAAAGTGACCTTTATAGAGGAGGATGACTTAGTGGATAGTATGGCTGCCATTTCTATTGGTATGGATAGCAGTGAGCAAGGGTCTAGTTATGGATATACACATTATGGCTATCGTGTTTGAGATTATTCTCAAGAATTTCAACAATCTTATGTCTGAGATTTCGAAAATTATCCTCAACAGTCTTATGGCCAGATACGATACAATCCAGATAGTGTAACCGAAGCATCTTCATCTTCTCTCCCTGCATGATACAACTTATATCCGAATGGTTTCTATAGTTATTGGCCAGAAGTAATGGAGGATAACCATGGCGATGATGAAATTAATGAGCCTGCACGCGTTTCTTTTTGGTGGTGAGGTATGGTGATAATATGTTTCATACTATATGCATATATTTAACTGCTTTGTCTGCTTTTGCATCATTGGTATGTTTCTTTTATGCCGTATATATTAATATTTAAAGTGATATTTTTTGTTCTATATGTGAATTCAGATTTATCATGATTTATTATAAAGTTTTTTTGAAAGATTTTCTAATTTTTCTGCATTTTTAAAAAAAAAATTAAATTTTAGCGAAATATTTTGGCAAAATTTTTCGATAATTTCTCCAAAATTAGCGAAATTTTTTCCTTTTTCCAGCTTAGTGAAATTTTTCCTTTTAGCGAAATTGCGAACACTGATTTAGACAATACTTTAGACGAGACTAATTGATTCTTCTTTTTCTCTACTTCTCCTTATATGTTTCCTAGGTTTCCAACTCATTAACAATGGAGAATATGTAAACTTCATTCTAATGTTAATGCCTTTGAAAAATTTCTCTTCCTTTGAAAAATTTCTCTTCCATCTTGAAAGTAAATTCATCCACATGAATGAGCTTATTCACCTCTTTCTTTAAATCTTCTAGATATCCAATCTTCTCATTTCTTGAATTGTCCAATGCAATCAAATCTTCAGAAATCTCAAGTGGGTTATCAAATAATTTCTCATTAGAAACTACATTAACTTGTCAATTGTCATCAGAAATTACATCAGCGTACTTTGTTAGCTCTTCTAGCTCTATGAACGAAATATCTTTAGACAAACTCCCCATTCACAACAATAGAATTCTCTAATCTCTCACATGTCAGCTTTCCTTTTTGTGAATTCTCAACAATGTCTAGCTCTTACTTAGAATGATCTATTGATCCTTCCATAATTTTCATACCGAATTCTTGAAAGTAACACTTTTTGTCTTCCATAGAATATGCACCCCACAATTAATCCTTTTTTCCGTTTAATTTGTTTGTTTGACCAATTTAGTAGAAGCTGCTAAGTTTGATAGTTGAGCATGATAAACTTGAGGCTGAGTAATGGTATTAAAAGAAGAGGTATTAATTAAAGAACATGGATATACATATCTCTTGGCTTGAAATCTCTATATCTTGTTACTTGTTCCTTTTCATCTTATTTTTCCATTTCATATGCCTCATTCAAATCCATCAATCCCATGCTCATCGAATCCAATCCAAAGTCATATATCAAAGCTTCACAATTTTTTTTACTTGTTCATCACTTGTCATCCATGCATTACACCTGATCATCAAATCATAATATTGTTCCAAATATTCTTCCACGCTACAATAATCTTGTCACAATTTGTGAAATTAGCCAATAGAATATATACAGCCACTGAGTGACTCAAGCCTCTCTCAAAGTTGCCTTCAATTTCAACTAATTACAAATAATAAAATGGCCATAAATCTCAGAAATATTTTCAATTATGCACCATAAATAACTTACATCTTCAGTTAGTCATGCAGCTACAAGATGTAACTTTTCATCTTCGATTATATCATAGCATTTAAAATAGCTCTCCATATACTCCATCCAAACATCGAAATCATGAATACCTGATAGACTAGTGTAATATGGAATTTCTCCAACATGAATTGGAACTAGCATAATTCTCCTTGCTTGATGACTTAAATAACCAAAGTCATGATATACTGTAGTTGAATAGCTCAAGGAATAATGATGATGAAAATCTTCATGTCAATTATCATAAAAAGGATGAGAAAATGTCTTCATTAATTTGATTCGAAAAGAACTTAGTTTCAGGCTAAATGAGATTTTTTTTTGGTTGAAAATAGGGGGCTTTCTAAAGTTTCAAAAAATTAGAACCTTTCTATAATTTAAAACAATAATGTCTATTGCGGAATTTTATGAAAAAAGAAGAGTTTTGGCATTTTTTGAAAACCTCAAGATCAAAATGTAATTTTATCAAAAGCAAGGCTATTTTGCAACTAATTGAAAACCTTAGGGATAGTTTGGTAAATTTCAAAAACTTTGAGGTACTTCTATAACTTTAAAAATTCGAAGGAGCTATTTTGTGAAAGTATTAGATGAGAGTAATATGCAAATATTCTAATTCCCAAGGATTTATTTCTAAGCAAGGGTTTGCTTCCAACCAAAGTTTTAAAAACCAGACAGAACTGCCCAATCAAACCAGTCGAATCACACAGCTAACAATCCAATTGGCACCTAGTTTTCCAAACTAGCGAAAAACCATTCAAATCATCCAATTGAACCGGGAAAACTGATTCAACCATGGCCCGATTCAGCAACTTAATAATAATTAATAAACAAAATAAATAAATAAATAAACCAAAAAGATGCCTGCACACTTGAGACTCAGACCAATTTCCACTCGCGCAAGCCTCTTTTGCCTCTGGCAGCAGCTGCAACACCCGATGCCAAAATCTATCACCATCACCACCCAAAACCAATAGCACAGCAACAAAGGTAACAAGAAGAAACCTTTCTTCTTTGTTGTCTCCCTCTGGCAACATGTAACCATAAACACATTAGGGTTTTTGACCCATTGCCATCATTAACCAAAATCAACAAACAACAGCACCACAATGACAATGGCAAGAAGAAAAGCCCTCCAGCAGCAAAGGACAATTAGTAGCAACCTATTAACCCCTCTAAGCAACGCCGACAGTGGGGTTTCTTTACCAAATCCATCATCCCTTTCGTATCCAACCATCAACAACAATTCCAATTGCATTTCTGCATCTTAGCACAGCTTCTACCATCGTAACCAGCCCTCCTTCCATGATTTTACCACTACAGCCACTGTCTTGGGCTAGACCCTCTTCCACCAATGTCGTCAGTGGTCAATCATTTGCAGCTCTACCTTCTAAGGTTTGCTTTCTACTTCGTATGGTGATGTATTTGTTTTTCCTTTGATTGAGTGCTTGTATGGTAATGTGGGTCAGATTGGAATGCTGTGTGGTGGGTGGATTGGAATGTTGTGTGGTCGGATTAGAAATTGGAATGTCGCATGGCAATGTTGGTTAGGTTGGAGAGTTATGTGGTCAGATTGGAAATGAACTGCTATTTTTATCACTCTTGTCAGATGAATTAATGAGAATTGTGTTGATAATTAATTATCTTATGTTAATAAATTATGATTTCATTTTAGGTACACTAAAAATTCAATGATTTTTATTTGGCTCATTTCAAGTTAGTATATTCTTTTTTAGATTGTTAAATATTGTGTTATATTAATTTTTGAAATTTTCATTATCATTGTTGAATTTTTTGTTTTCTTATTTTGATCTACATATTAGGTTTTTATATTATATATAGTTATTATTATGGGTATTATAGGTGATCTGTAATTAATCATATTATATAGAATTATATATATTTAACTTTTTAATAAATTTAAAATAATTAATAAAACTGTCATATCATAATTATTTCAGAGTGATGTCATGGTTCAGAACAATTTGAACCAATAGTTGAACTATTCTGACCTGAACGAGACATAAAAACAATTTACTCCACGGTTGAATGCTAACAACATTGCTTCCAACCCAAAAATCTGAGGGGCTTAGTGATCAAAACATCAAAGAAATACCCAAAACCGACTTTTTTCTTCCCAGGTGTCAGAGGCAACGATGGGTTCCTCCACAACAACATTGATGGGTTTCTAGTTATTGGAGTTCTTGAATTTGAAGGAATAACAACTAAAGGTCATGAGATGGAACCCACACAACAACTGCTTCATATTCTTCCTTGGCAACAATGTTCTACCAACAAATAGCAACGACCTCTTTGGCCCTGTGTTCTACTAGGTCAGAAAGCACTTTTATGGGAGGGAAAGCGCTCCTTTTTTATATATAGTGTTTAGCCTAAAATTGGCAGCGCTTTACTTCCACCACCAACAAAAGCTCAAATTTGATGCTTTTGTTCGAACACAATGCATTGTGAAAAATTTTTTAAAAAAATCAGACCAACTACGATTCTAAAAGTTGATTATCTGTTAGTTGTCCATGTACCTGTAACCTTGGCTTAAAGTGTTTGGAATATGATTTTCTTTTTTACTGAAAAGAAATCAAATCCCACATTCAGGTGAGCCAAAATATCAAAAATTATGAAGGACAATATTTTCACTACCAAAATTATTTTATAACCATAAGTGGCCTATGTCGTGTGTGTGTGTATTATCTAAATCATTCAATATATGTTTTTGACTGCATAAATAAATAATAAAATTTATATAATAATAAGAGTTATATTATGATTTTCATAACAAATATCTAAGTTATATAATTTTTTATTATGGATCATGTGAACATGAGATTTGAATGATCTTTTGAAATAAAAAAATAAAATTACACTGCAAACATTTTGTGCCATGGGGTAAATTTAAAATAAGTTTGTGTTTCACTTCCTCATATTATATTTGCATTATGTAAACAGGGTTATAAATGATCTACTTCCTAATCCCCTAATACCACACCACTAGATAAACCCTAATAAATCCAAGCAAAAATCCCCTCGTGCCATGGCACAAGATAGACCCTAATGCATACAAGTAAAAAGTGTTGTGTAAGACAAATATATATGTATATATATATAATTATTGAAAATTTGTCATGTCAAAGAAATAGATAGTTCAGGGAAATTTATATATGTTTCTTTCCTTATTTTTTATTGGCAAAAAAATTATCATAAGATTTTAAACATAAATAATATATTAAAAAACCCTTGCATATAAAACTTTTCCTAAATAACTAAAGAAAAGAAGATTTTTTTCAGTAATTAAGAAGAATTCTAAACAAGAGTTTTAAGGTAATATTCTCCCCTAAAAAGACAAACTTAGATAAATAAAGTCTTTTAATTTTTATCTTTAGTCTTTTTATAATCCCACAAAGGACCTATCTAGATTTCTAACTTTAGATAGAATGTAAGAATGCTTTATTTCTCTTTTTCCCAACATAAGTGCATCTACTCTTAATTATTTAAGTAGAGCTTCTTATTTTTCCTGAACTATTTACTTTCAAGAAAAGTTTTTTTTTAAATAAAGGCTCATAAACTATTTATCTAGATTAATTTATTTATTAGCTAATCATTTTTTATTTATTTCACAGGATGTTGACTACTTTTGGACAAATTCTGTATTTTTTATGGAAATGGATCTTTATGTCATTTTTACAACTAAAGTAACATTTTATATAACAGTATCAGTTTCTGCCAATTTTAATGTTATATAAATTTGTTACTTTATTAAATAAATAAAAATATAAATAAAAACAAATTTTAGGAAGAAATATTTCTGCATATCCATTTTGTAATTTTATGCATTGAAAAGCACTTTTAGCATTTTACAGCCAAATGCGTAAATAATACTAACAACATTTTTCAAATGATAAGGCCAAACACTTAACAGCTTTTGGGGTACAGTACTTTCTACAAAAGCTTTGTTGTTAGAAGCACTTTTCTTAGCAGCTAAAATTTCACAGCCAGGCCAAACAGACCCTAACCACATACCCAAATAGCCCAAACAAAAGAAAAACAGCACAAAGATGGACCGATTAGAGCTAGCAGATGTGACAGATTGTGACAGAAGGAAATGTTGCAGCAATGCCCCCATTTTTTCTTGCTCTTCCTCTAAAACAACATTGATATATTAATGGATACCCGGACAAAGATGAAATCAAACAGCAAGCACCCTAAAGGGTAGTTTGAGAAAATGATATGTCATCGTAGGATTTCCTGGAAAAACAGATGCAGTGGACAGATGGTGCAGAGAATGCTAGTTAATGTGGACAACAAACACTCCATGATGATGCAGACAGTGGTGCTCTGATTTAGATCCAGGTTTCGACCCTGATATCAAATTAATGTAGAATACAAAAGCTTTAATAAGATAAAGACTTTGGAAAAAAGAGGTAGGCCATTTCAATAGGGGAAAAGTGGAAAGAAAGGATGAGATAAAATAGATAAATTTAAGGAAAAGAACAGAAGACAAAAGACCCAGAAAATAAAAAATCTCAATTCATCAAATGTTTGTAGACCTTAATCCATACTATAAATCCCTATGCAAAATAAAACCCCAGTTTAGATGCATGTGAATAAAACACCTAAATAAAATATAAAAACATCGATGTAACACAACCATAAGTTGATCTATATTTTGATCACTTGATGCATACATCAATTACAAAATGAGCAATTAAACATTTAGAATCCTAAATATGCATAATAAACTAAACATAATGACTACTCTACACATGATTAATTGTTCCACCACATTTCGCATCACAAGACTAATCAGAACTTCTGGTGATTGCCAAGCTGCTTAACCTGTTGTACTGCACCAGATCGGCAGGCCTAGGCAGCAAAACTCAGCAAGTACAGTAATGTGGATGATGATTAGAAACAAAAATTATTACCTCCTTATACAAGTGTTCGAGCTGCTCTTTGGCCTCAGGGAAATTACTGAAGCACCAGTTCTGTAATGTGAATATGTTCTCTGTAGGATCATTTCTTGGTAGTTAGCTTAGAAAACATATGAAATCTGGCTATCCCAAAAACGATAATGAAGTATAAGAAGAAGAAATGCTATGCTAGATAGACACCTGTCCACCTGTTTGCTGCAGCATGAGCAATCTCAGATGCATTTTCTGCCAACCAGCACGAGTTCCAGAATTTTAATAGAAAAGCTCTACATATGGAAACGTAATCTCTAATATGTATAAATGAACGATCAACAATTTTGGGTGGTAACATAAGAGCCTAGCTTGATCTCAATCTAACAAAAGGATTATCTGACACTACAATCATAGATGGACGAAAGTCCTGAAGGACGCGCTAAGGTGGCTCATAGAAATAGCACCTGAATTACACTGCCTGAGCACATCTGAGTAGTTCATCTTGCATGTATCATCATGAATGTGGTTTTGTTCAAAAATATAGAAGTATGGGTATGGGTAACAACTATGAACAGCTGATCAGTGAGATTGCGTGTCCATTTTTCTTGTACTTATAGACCACAGAAAGACTGGACAGGACCGAACTGTGGCCTTGTTATGCACATTATGCAGTGTTGATAATGGCATGGATCTGGCATGCTTACACAACTTCAGAAACTATTGAGAGAGGAGGATAAAAATTCCTCTCAGGCAGTCATAGTGCTCATCTTCAAAGTAGATGCAGTGTTACAAGATGTAAACAAGCAAGCATTGCTTACTCATTGCTTCAAGGGCAGCTGGGTCATTGTCTGCATAACATCCGAGTTGATCCTATAAAACATTTCACCATCATATAGCACAATTACACAATTGTAAATAACAATATCCATTTTGCTAGCAAACATTCTGTAAACACAGGAATCTAAGAAGCATCATAACCGATAGTGTTTTATGCTTTTGCTCAATAGCCTTCAGGTCTTCCAGAGCAATCTCTCGATCATCCTGGAGTGAGGAGAGAGAAAAGGTTACCCACAAGCTCACATCTTTCTAACCTATACTTAATTTTCAATAAAGCTTTGATGAACACTTCCACCAGCAGCATTCACTTACAGATTCCTCCCTTCCCTTCTTTAAACCATCTCTTTGTTCAACAAGTTCTGCAAAACGTTTCTTACAGCTGGCAAGATCAGATTCTAGTTTGCAGTTTGCATTCCTCAACTGTCAGGGATAATAACAAAACAGGTGGATCTGGATTTCAGTCATATAAAATTGCACATAAAGAGTACAATTTTTTTTATTCTATAGGCTTACCTGATTTCCAGCACAGCTAGGAAGACTCCAGAAGTATACCTGCAAGATCAGGTGAAAGCCACATAACAAACTAAACAGAATCTGGTAAAACATCAGAAACTGATGAGACTGCTTAAGAAAACAAATAACATCCTTGAAGCACTGTGTGGGCAAATACACAGAAGGTAATGTGCTGCTGTTGAGATCCATGGCTATGTGTAGCTGCAAATGAAAGTTACAATTTCAAAATAACAAACAAAAAAACAGAGACGGTCGGAACTGGTTGGAATTCCATAAATGAACCATGCATCATTGGCTGCTACTATTGGAATTGAAGTTCCAGAAGACACAGTGGAATTGTTGGAGTTCAACTAGAAATTGCGTAATATGTAAAATGTTCAAGAATGCAATTTGATTAGTGATGAAATCATGTGCTTCACAAGTTGTGTTTTGTTTCTTGCAGAAATTGAACGAGATTTGAATTCCTGTTTTCAAACTTTGAGAGAAACATGTACTCACAGAACTGCCAATCTTGTCTTTCAAAACAAGATCATCATCGACTAAACTTTGGACAACATCTTTCACTGATTGGGAGATTACACCTTTCTTGGGACCCACCTTTTCAAGTTCTTTTAGCTGAAATCAGGAAACATAAGATGCTTGGAAGCAAATAGCCAACTCTTAAACCATGTATAATCAGACATAGAACTTTAGGCTTCAATGAAATGGCATTGCATTCAAGTCAAAATGATATACTGGGATTAAACAATAAAAAAAAATGCAACTCCCCAAGAATTACTGTTCCTGCACAACTGAGCCATTATCATATAAAATGATGCAAAAAGCATATCAATCAAGACTAAAAGAAATTTCCACCAAACAAGGACCAAAAGCATTCACATAATTCATGGGTAACTCCACCAAAAGTAAATTACAAGATGTAGTTATTACCCTTCTGTCTGATTCATGATTCTTAAGGTTTCGTGATGACCTATCACTTTCAGTTTGGACAGCACAGTTGCACGCTGTATTTATTTTAGACATAGTAAACATGCATTTCAAAAGCTAAAAAGGAATCACTGAACAATGGGAAATGAACCCAAAAATTTTCAAGTATCATATTAAGTATTAATTATGCATGTTTGATTTTTCAAAGCACTTGTAAATTTCATGCATCGTTCATTCAATGGTGTTTGATATCCTTTAATATTTATAGATTTTGAATCATTTAAAAATATCTACTGAATAAAAATAATCTTTGCTGTACATTAAACAAAGCCTTAGATTATTTAGCTACAACAGCATGTAGCATGAGCACTTTATTTGGTTTCAGTTATCAGAATCAAAACTCGACTTACAATCTGATGAATTTGAACATCTGATAAACGATGAATCTAATTCAATCTTAAAGAAAAGATAGTGGAAGCATGTAATTATGGTCTCTCCACAACATGCTAAATGTCCATCCACCATCATTGTAACAAGCTGTTTCTTAACTAATTGAAGTCAACTATACAAATTCTATTATGCCATTCTATTCTTTTTTATCTAGATCTATGATCTAGACTAACCTATGTCCTAACAACTCCATCCACATTTTTATGGCCTTGCTCTTTTATGCCCTTCAACTTGAATTAACTTGTTCCACATAAGCATTATAGCTTTTGCCCAATTGATCATTAACTAGAGATACCAACAAGTAGAGGATTTTCTCTTCACAGGAAATGAACACGTACCAGTATTCTCAGAAATCACTACGTATGGAAAAGTAATCTATTTTTTTCGGGAAGCAAATGAAATTGATTGGCTCACAAGGAAAAAGTCTTGGGACTCATAAAATATTTGAAGAATCTGCTCACGCTTTTCTTCCAGTGAAAGACCTCTCTTCCTTGACTGCGCAGATAAACCGGAAGCAAAATTATTAAAAATTGACATATTCTAGCCTTATGGCAAAAAACAGAAATAAATGATATATTGAGAGAGAGAGAGAGAGAGCTGTTTGTAAGCAATTATTGTCTCTGAACAACCCCGGAAACAAATAAATAAATAAACAAAAGATAATGCAGGGCAGCATGATTACGATTGCATGCTTCTGGTGAATGATATGATATATGAAAGTCGAAGCAGGATTCAAGGGCATGGGGCTGCAGAATTGCAGCATATAAGCACACAATTTACGCCATCCACCAACAACTCTTGCTAAGGAGTGACATTCAGAAGCTACTCCACGAAAAGAGAAGGCCCTTTAGGGAAAACATATGCCAGCCCTGCCTATCAGTAATTTAGCTGTTGCTTTGGCAGCTCAATCCTGACAGATCATCCAAGAGAACCATCGAAAGAGAAAATTACGCTGAATTGTCCAGATTCCACTACGAATCCATCTCCAAGTTAGTATCATCTCATATCCGAGATTTTGCTTTTACTGCAAGGCCCACCATGTCAATGGTCGACATTGCCCAGAACATGGAGCCGATCAAACAAAACTATCCAAAATTGTAGAAACTAAAATGCAGAAAGATAGGAATTTCAAGATGATTTTGGCCAAAAGAGAACCGAAAACTAAACTCCAAAAATTACAGAAAGGATTCACAGACACTAGCTATTCCAAAAATGAAAACGAGAGGCGGAGGAAGAGTATTTTACCATTTTGAATTTTTAGGGAAGCTGCTGCAGATGGAAATGGCGTTGGCGGGAGACAGCCCTGCAAATATGCCTGAGCAGCATTACAAAGAGTTATCTCGGTGCATCCAGATCGGGTTGGAGTCAACGATAACCCTGACACATTTTCTTAAATCCTGGCCTAACCCTACTTTTATAAATCGGATTATATTATTAGTCTTAAATCAATTGATAATTTGGATAAAAAATAAATTAAGAATGTGTTAAGAAAAGTTAAGAGCAACATGAATTTGAACAGAATTATTCTAAAATCTATATAAAGTTTCCTCATTTTTTTCAAATCGATGATCGTATTTTGCTGACAAACTCAGATGCGTGCCCAAGTTTTGAGTTTCCCAAATCTGTACCTAACATTTCTATTCCATTTCCAAAACTGTGCCCGACAACATTGGACCTCGTTGGATGACGGATTTCCTTCATTTGATGACGATAATATCCCATATGTGGATGATAAAAAGAAAATTCTGTTTAGGACTTTTCATCACTCAACACCAAAATCTCTTCTCCTTCCCCTTTCTAGCCTCTCCGGAGTAACGGACGTAAGAGTCCCAATGCTCGCTACCCTTCCTGCCATAGTTTCCTCGTCTAGCTTGTGCTCATCTCCCTCCCGCAGGTCGCAGTCTTGATGATCTCTTAAATCTGCCTTTCTTCTTACCTTCGGATTACTTATTGTGAATGAAGGTATATGGGTTTAAAAGTCAACGTTGCTCCTCTTTTGCTTCTCTTTATTATATCCTTTTCAATAGTATCTTATTTTAGAAAAATATTTTAAATAAAATTGTTTAACCAAAATACTCTTCATTTTGAGCCTACCTTAAACAATTGTAACAGTTGCCTCTCTAACACCTCTCTTTAGTTTCAGTTAATTGCAGTTTAAATAGTCTGTAATAAGTTCAATAGATGAATATGGAAGAACAAAATCCATGAACCTTGGTTTGAAAAAACAAGTTCAATGTGCATTCTTTGCAGTTTCACCTGTTTCATTTTTTTATTTTTAATAATGTTCTAAGCTTTGGAATCTTTCATTAGAATTCAATCCCGAGGATTGCCCACCTGATTGCTCAAGATATTTACAGATATCCATGGCCATTAACAAACAATAGCAAATCAATTTTCTACATACATCCTTTTAATAATATATGCTGAAGAAATAATCTGCATTAATCTTTTTTTCAAAACTCAGCAACTGCACCATCAATTTCAGAACAAGCAACAGTGAGTTTCCTTTTGGTATTCATTTAGGCAATTGTGAAAATGGCTAGCAAAATTAACTACTCTTGAAAAATGGGGGTTCAGGAGAAATTTTAGTTTTCTAGTCTTAATGAAATACAAACATTTTGTAGTAAATGATTCTTTAATGTTTCCAATATATTCTTCTTATGATATAAAGCTTCTTCAGTTGTCGGGTTTTTAAATGAGTCTGAACAAGAAGAGAGATATATGGGAGAAAAATTTTCTGGAGAAAAATTTTCTATATCATTTTAGCTATTATGAATGTAGAAGTAAAAGATTTTTAAGTTGAAATATCTTTTTTTATAGGTTTTAACTCAAATGGCGAAATGTATAAGATTGTGCATTTACTGCAGGGGGTATTTCAGTGGAACAGTTCATGTTGGAGTATGACCTATAGTAGTGACCAAAGATAAATTATAACAGTGAAGGAAGAGTTAATCACTTTCCAAGACCTAGTTTATGAGATTGAGAGAAAAAATTAACATCCCAAAAGATAAGATGAAATTATACTATACAATTCCACATGGTACATAATATGAGCAGTATGAAGATTTGGACAATGAATGTGATTTACTGAATATGTTTAAAAAAAATTTACATGTCAAGCCTTCTAAGAAGGGAAAAGAAAGGAAAAAATATATGATATAGATGTGTATGTGACTGTGGTAATGAACAGACGCATTGGTATAGGCAAGAAGGTATGCATTTCAAGTGGAAGACGAGAATTGTGTGATGTCCAGAATGAGCAAGTACATGGGCAGGAATATGTAGTAGAAGAGCCAGTTGATGAACAATGTGATGAAGAAGTGCACGATGATGAAGAACCACATGATGATAAAGAAAATTATGCAGAAGATGATACACTAGATACTGAACATCACACAGAACTATTAAGGAATACAACCACTGTAACACTTGAAGTAGAGGATGATATCATCCAGTTCAAGCCTTTTGTCTCATCTGATGATTCAAACAAAGAAGGGGAAAGTGTACATGTGGATGATCATATAGTGGTTACAGACCTGAATTTGGTAGTGGATATGGAATTTAAAGATGTCACAAGTTGTAAGAAGGTCATTCGTGAGTATGCAATTAAAGAATAGTTTAACATTATATTTCCTAGGAATACAAAGGAAAATATTATAGAAAAATGTGTTTCACCACAATGTTCATAAAGATGTTATGCAAGAGTTAAGCAAGATAATATTGGCTTTTGTTTAAAGACACTTAATGCCACCCACAACTGCACGGGCAATTTTGGTCTAGGGGAGAAGATAGCTACTCAACAGTGGGTTTTAGATAAAGTGAAAGATAGGTTGCATGCTATAAAAACTCTAACCCGAAGAATGAGATAATGTGTGAGACCGGCATATGTTTGAATTACAAAAAAGTATGGAGTGAAAAATATATTGCAACTAATGAGTTGTATGAATCTGCAGAGGATTCGTTTAAGAAAGTTTCTTCTTTCTGTGTTCTTTTTGTGCAACAATAAGGAGGGCAAATACGGGTAACATTGTGGAGTATGAGCTATATTCATACATAATATTGCGAAGATTGTTTATGTCTATTAGGGGATGTGTGGAAGAATTTCTACGTGGATGTCGTCCCTTGATATTTTTGGATGATTGTTACTTGAAGAGTCAATATAAAGGAATTCTACTTTTAGTAGTGGCTTGTGACGGTAACAATGGTATCTACCCCTAGGAGTTGTAATGGTGCAACAAGAGTGTATGGATAATTGGGAATGGTTTTTAGGTTATCTAGCTCAAGCAATTGGAGATGGGGACTTATGTTTTATGTCAGATTGATAAAAGGATCTAGTAGCAGCTGTCTCACGATTATGCTTGACTAGTGGATTTTGTTTTTGCATGCGTCACTTTTATGCAGATTTAAAAACTTATGAATTTAGTAAAAGTATAGTAGTAAGAAATTGTTTCTTGGATGTAGCTCGAGTGTATACAAGATATGAATGAGGGGCATGCATGGAGCAATTGCAATAGTTATTTGTAGAAGCATACCAGTATGTGATGAAGGAATCTCCTATACACTAATCACGGGCTTTCTTCAAAGATGAATTTCCTTGTAATTCAATTGAGAATAATATAGCTGAGTCCCGGAATAGTTTGTTGCAGAATCTACACCATCGGCTAGTATATGAGCTCTTTGATGGCATTTGTATCAAGATGACAATGATGTTTGAGAGACGAAGGAACTTGAGTTCTTACACATGGGATGAACCAGTGATGCCAAGAGTTAGAAAAAGAGTTTTGAAAAATAGCAAGGTAGCCAGGTGGTTTATTGTGAGGCATGCCGATGAGTTCTAATATAAAATTGAATACGATGATGGGAGACATACTCTGCATTTAGTTAGGATGATATGTTTATGTAGGCAATGCAAGATTGATGGAATACATGTCTGTGTAGTGCAAATTGAGTGAAGGGTTGATCCTAAGGATTTATGTGCTTCATACTTTCACTATACAATACACTGTGCAATTTATCAAAGCATCATTCACACAATGCTGGATTCCAAGTTTTCGGATCTAATTCCTAGTAGTGGGCAAATCCTCCCACCAACAGTAAAATAGGGTGTGGGTCGTCCTAAGATTAATAGAAGATGTGCTGCTGATCAAGGATCTCGTGCATCGTAGTCTTAAACAATTCAATGTAGTAACTGCGATACTCTTGGTCATAACAGGAAAAGTTGCAAAAACCTATCGCAAGAGAGTATATCTAGTGCTTCATCCCATGTTAGGATCGGGCAGAAAAATGTAATCATAAGAGGCAAGGGCAATAAGAGGGGCCAATATTGAAAGGAGTAGCAACTAGCATGAGGGGTCGAGTTTATTAAGTTCATCCAATTGTCCATCAATTAGAAGTTTCAATTCTATGGCAGATTCATCCCATTGTAATCTTGATTAAAAAGGTATTATATTAAAGTTTTGTGCACATGTTTATACTTTTACGTTAATGATATACTAATAGAATCCTTATTGGCTTTAGCAGAATAGTTTATATGACTTCTTCATCCGAGGGTACAAGTTCGCTATATTCCTCAAGAGCTATTTGTAAATGCGGGTTTGAAGCGTGCATTTTGACTTCTTACATTGACAATAACTCAGGGAGGCGATTTCTTGGTTGTGCTGGTTATTTTGTGAGTTTCTTTACATTCCTCTTTAATATCCTATATAAGGATGTTATTGTAATTGATAACTATTTAATTCGCTCATTATAGGATGGTCCCAACAAATATTCCTTTTTTCAATAGGTGGATCCTCATCTCACTCATAGAGAGCATTGGTTTAGAAGACACTAACAACAAGAGAGAAGGAGGTTGAATAGTCAACTATATGCAAGGTATGAAGAGAACCGACAATTAAAATCAAAATTTGAAGAAATGCAGCATAATATAGAGGAGTTGTCATGATATGAGGCTAGATGTAAGGCGTTAGAACAGAGGTCAAGGCATGCAAGAGAAGATTGCGTATTTTATCTTTTATAATGCTTATAATTGTCATAGTGTAGCTTGTGTAAATGATTAAATACATTTCTACAATGGTTATAAGATGATGTAATACAAACTTATATCATTTGGCCATACTTGTCTATCTTGTTGATGATAATTAGATTATAAGGTTAACGGAATTAGTGCTTTGCATTTAGCTTTTTGTCTTTGTACCATTTATTTCAATCTTAATTTGTTTATACATGCTTTGATGATTTTCTATATGATCATGCGTATGAAGACTTTGGCCGTAAATGGACCACATGTTTTCTATTAGCATGGCTTACTAGATTTCAGCAAGCCAATATCTGATGCTTCTATTGACTAAAAGATGATATGAATATTTTTTTTCCTTTACCAAAGTTGCAATTATAAATAGGCTTCTACAATAGTTCATGGGTGTGTGAGTGGAATTCGTGGGTTGCATTTGCAGGTTCCAACCATTTATTGGTGCTATAGAATGCATTTGTGAGAGAAGAAAATTTTAGGAGCAACCTCGCAACAACCTTTATTTTCAAGCCTAATTTTTGGTCCTATATACCAAAATTGTGACTCATCTCATGGGGTCGTCTTTCTCATGATCAACAAGGCTTTGATTTTAAATTTTCTTTCTTGTTAAACTATTTCAGAGAGACTAAGGATCGAGCTTCAGAGGCATTAAGGATCAAGTCACCAAGTCTTGCTTCGGAGTCACTAAGTTAATTTCGGAGTCGCTAAAGTTTAGAAGTTCTGGAGTAGTTTTAGTAAATTGATCACAACTTTCTCATATGAACTCTAAATTGAGTGATTCTTATTGGGTTGAATATATAATTTCAAGGGCTACAACTTTCACGTTGATCACTTTTTCTAAATCAGCCTATATATTGAGTCGTGGGGCCCTAAACTCATGCATTTGTACATTAGAAGTTGCTGTTTCGGTGCCTCCAAAGAGAGTTGCACTATTTTGGTGCCTCTCAGAAGTCAGGACTAGGTGTTAAGATATAAATATTTGCATTCTCAAACCATTGAAGCTGGTCACCACCCATACAGGAGAAATTTGTATTTGAAACTGTTGCCAATGAAATAAGAATGCCCACAAGTGAAACCATAACTGAAGACAATATAAAGAAATGTTATTCATAGATTCTACATATATTTGATAATGGTTGCCATGCAAGTAAATTTGACAATTGCCACACATGTAGAGCATTTAGACTCTTCATCCACTGAATAATAAAGCAAGGGAAGTGACATATCATTGATTTTATAATACAGAAATTTCAGAAAGACCCTACTCATTTGACAAAAGAAAGGAAAACTAATTTTATCATCTAAATAAAATAAAAGCTTACATGTGCCTTGCCACCCATCTTTTCTTGTAAAATGAGCAACTCCTGCTCCCTCTTATCAAGGAGGGCTTCCCTTTCAATGAGAGAGAGAGATTGCTTGGAGAGCGAGATGATAATGGTTTTGTGGGAGGAGTTCACGGAGAAAGGCAAGCAGGTCGCATTTTATAAGGCGGAGAAAGGAACTACTGATGATGGTGTCTTCATCTCTCCCATGAGCAAACGTGCCCTTAAGGCTTACCTTGCTGGTTCGAGAAGGAGAAACTTGATGCCGGACGCGGTGCTAGAAGCAGGAAGAAGGGGGATCTAAGAGGTGCGGGAGGTATGGGAGCGGGAGCAACACTAGAGGAAGAAGGAAACTGAAATGATTCCGGTGCTGGGTAAAAAACCCAAATCTGACCTCTCGGGGGGTATTATGGTCATCATTATTTAGAAAACATTTGTCCAGCGAGGTTTGGTGGGGTTGGGCACCGATTTGGAAAGGAGACAGAAAGCTTGGGCAAGGATTTAGGAAAAGGGAAAATATGGACACCGATCTGGGATTGTCAACAAAAGATAGACACGGATATAAAAATTTCTCTACAAATAGTCATAGATAGGTGTTTTAAGATAAAAAATTTTGAAGGCAAGTTTGTTTACCTGGAATTGGAATCCATGGGAATGGTTCCATGGAAAACATTAATTCCAAGCATTAATTTGACATTTATTACATCCAACAATCTTATTTTGTTTTATCATTACCTATATTATTAATAACTATACACCTATTTATTTTTATGTTATTTACTTTATATATTTATCTATTTTAACTTTATTAACTTTATGATTAATATCAACCCTATATTTTTTAATCCATTCCATTTAAGCAAAGGGGCACTAAATGAATATAAACAAATACAATTATTTAATTAGAATGGAGTATCTTGATTACATTATACCTAAGGAAGTTTGAATATATTAAAGTCTTTTATTTATTTAAGTAAATAAATAAGAGAAAAAACATTATATTAAAGAGGAGCTACTTGTTAAAAGTGCTATGTCATAGATAAATAAATTTAAAAAATTAGCCATTGAAAAATGAATGACTATATAAAGGAGTGAAAAATTAGAATCCAGTTGCTTGACTCTTAATTTGGGTTGAATTCAACCCAATTTTTCTAACTCAAATTTTGATTTACTCAACGGTAACCTTACCGAAGTCGAGTTGAGTTGGTTAGATTGTGGGTTGACCCAAACCAAATTGTAATCCAACGTCCTAAGAGTTGATCGGTAGCATTCCATGGATTAGAATGAAATGTGATAATGCCAGCCACGTAAAGTTAATAAAGTGAAAATAAACGGGTGAAGAATGATTGAAGAAATACAAGTAATGATGAAAAAATATAGTTGCTTTATAAAGTACATGCCAAATGAAGGAGTTATATTATAAATTACACTCTTGACATGTTGTAGCTTGTCGAGATTAATCAATTGAGATGGATGATGGGTAGTGAAAGATCACGCATTATTTCATGTAATTGTAATTTATATGTTTCATTATTTGCATTGCAATAAATGATGGATGTATACATATCTTTTTAAGAGTGAAGATCTAGATCATGTTCCCAATTGAGATTTTCTTAAAACACAGCCCCAATCTGGAACTGAAGTTGTGGCAAACATTTTGGCCTCACTTGTGGAGAGTAAGGCCCTGTTTGGCCACACTTTGGGCTTTTACGAGTATGAAAGTACCTTGTTATTTTAAATAAAGCGTTTGATTATACATTCAAAAGTACCTTTTGCTATCGCAAATGCTGAAAAAACTCCACAAGCTTCCTGCAAACACACTTTTTTAAAAAACATTAGAAATTATCACATGGTCAAATAAGGCCTAAGCCATTTTTTGCAAACATTATTCCCTTCCCACCG
>JAYJMB010051235.1:9209-25393 GCA_036873735.1 Pouteria campechiana
GTTTTCGCATGTAAGCCTATCAAGTTTTCTTATCAAGACAATTAAGAAACTGAGCTAATTCTCCCAACAAGCTTGCACATAGAAGATACAAGCTCGTGGGCCCATTTTAAATTTTGAAAATGTCTTTTCGATGGTCTTTTTGGTCCTATCCAAAGACAACTCAAAGTTCCATTTAAGTCCTTGTATGGTTTCCATTCAAGAAACTTTCAAGCTCAAGCCAAGATTTTGTAACAAAAGAGCCAGCCTTTTGGAAATTTGACGGTTTGAAAATTAATTTGATAAGCCATTAATTTACTCACTCAATTAATTCCATGTTTTATACAACTAAATTCGCTTTTCCTTTTATCAAGACTATTTTAAAAAAAAAAACATCTATTCTATTTTATCATCACTGCTACTTCGGTAATATAATGTCTTCTTGGCCTATTCACATTAAATATTTAACAGTTGCTTAATTTCCATATATCAAAGCAACGCCTGAGTGCGTCCTCAACATGTACGCATCAAACGACAGCAACATGTATCTGTCCCATCCATTCATCATCTATCACTATGTCTTTGTCCCATCCGTTCATCATCTATCATTTTGGAATCAGGTAAAGACTATGAATTGACCCACACAACCCCTAAAAACACACCTTGCATTGCAGGGACGGGGAACATCATGACTGCATACACGCCTAGCGACGAAATGCATTTCCAAGAAGCTGCAAAATTCGGAGACTGGTATTTGTGGGTTTACTGATTTAAGTGGTATTTGATGCAGTGGTACAAAATTCTAATGGGGGGCGAGGCAGTGAAGTTTCTTTGAAGCTCGATCTCGATCCAGATCAAAGGCCACTTTTTTACCATGCCCTGCAGGCAACATCGGCGCCCTGGATGAACAGCCAAATAGAGACAGAAGTCGAATAGTCGTGATCAGGTGGGCCACACAAGAATGGAGAAATAGACATTTGAGAGGAAAAAATTCAGTAAAGCCTGCAGTGTAGACCAAAGGCGGCTTCGTTGCTCAATCAAGCCTTGAAAAGTATATTTATAAAACAAAACGTACATTCACATGGGGCCAGGCAAGGAATGCATGAATGAGGACCAGAACCCTGCTGCTTGAATGTATGGCAAGTGGATCAAAATCTGACTGAGACAACAGGTTGAAGGCAAGATGGATGTAGCTAGCTTTAGGAATTTACGTCTTCCAAAGTTCTAGGTACTCTTTGAATATTGTTTTTAGTAACAAAAGGGGAAGTCGTCTTTCAATCTGCATATATACTAGAACCCAATCCAACTCTAACCAAATCAACCTAACTCCTACGTAGTTTAATCAAAAGATGATCAGGTTTTAATCCAATTAAAATCCAACTCCAACATAATTTAATTGGAATAAAGAAAAAAATAAGCTCGAGTTGAGTTGAATTTAGAGTTTAGACAATGTAAAAAATGTCTGGATGAAATATCCATTAGCTCTCTTATTCTTTCTACTAGATCCAATTGAGCCCTAATTATTGCAAGGTATAATTTGTTACCGGAGTTTAGGTCCACAGAGTTCCTTAGCATGAATACACTAGCAGTCTTTATTTTAGGAAGGTATCTTGCTACAGCAGTGCTAACAGCTACGGCTAATAAATTAGTTGGCCAGTATTAATATATCAAATGACTAAAAATTTGGCATATTTTCCCACTGATAAAATCCTCGCAGTAATTTACTTTGGTAATGTTTTATTCTATAATTCTAGTTAGATTTAGATACAATTAATTCTTTGATTTCGAACACGAAGCCTTTTAGTCTACAAGCAATAAAGGTGTATTTGGATGAGTGCATTAAGGGGTGTATTAGTATGCAGTATATTGGAAAATATAGTAGGAAAAAAATAAAGTAACATGATGAGTCTTATGCATTAGGGCACTTACTAGAAAAGGTAGATAAGATAATTGAAGGAATTGGAGTGAAAGATAATATAAATATACAATATATAAAGATAGATAGGTATAAAAATGATTGAAAAGTAAGAACGATAATTTAAATGTAGGGTGTGTTGGCTAATATCTTGTTTGATTGGAGGATAAAATAGGTTATATATTAGAAGGTGTACAGTAACTATACACCCTAACGTACTATTATGCATTCACCCAAGCACACCCTAAGTCATCCTTTATCATTGCAAGTATTTGTGTACGGCCATTAGAGCTAGGCTATAAATTCACCCATCCCTTTTATAAGGTGCTTTTTATAGGCAAAACCATGGCAGTAGTGAAGCTAAAGCATTTAGTACTTAGCCGTCTTTGATTGAGCCCAATGAGTCTACCCATTTCTTGACGCACGTACGTATGTACAGCCATTTTTAAATTCCCTGAGAATCATGAAGATAAATAAACGACTTTTCAAAAATATTTTGATAATAAATTGACATCCTTTTAAGATATTTTTTATTAGAGAATTATTTTCAATAAATATTTTTACAAAAATTTTCATGCAAATGATATGTGGGCCTTAAGATGATCAATTTTTCAATCCATTCATCATACTTTGTATCACTTGTTTACCCAATATTAAAAAATATATGCACATAATTGGACATTCAAGTGAGCACCAAAATTCATCTAATTTAAGAACGAATACAAAGTTATAAAAAATTTCTCCTTTTCTCAGCCCATCTAACTCTTGCACTGAAATAATTTTTTGAATCTTAAATTATAATAAATGTATTAAATGAAACCCACGTATTATGACAAGCTCTAAATAAATCATTTGCCTAAAAATCTACATAAAAATATCAATAGAAAATCAATTCTCTTTTTTATGTATGATTACATTTTTATTTTTAAATTTAATATTTGGTACAACCAAACATCCATCAACGAGTAAATTCCATTTCGACGAAATAAATTCCACAGTCAAAATCAATTCACTCCTCCTTTAAGTCTCTAGATAAAAACGGACGCATGTGGCGATGATCTCCATTAACAATAAATAATTTATATTATACTATATATTACTTAAATTGTTAAATGAGTATTTTGTCTACCGAGCGAATGATAAAATTAATTTTTACACTCACAAAAGTAAGCTATATCAAGAATTTTGTAGTAAATAATTAATTTTTATACTTTAATGCCTAAATTATATAATTTTTAGTATTAAAAAATAAATTAAATTGAAAATATGTTATTCTATGGGATAAACCTAAAATTCAATGCGGATTTCACTTTGTCGATATTCCATTACTGATCGAGGTGATAGAGCCTCAGATCCTTTGGAAAATGAACATGTGGCAGGCAAATCATCCACAGGAAAAATGTAGAGGTGCATTTTGGACCAATCGCCATGCCTTTTTTGCTGATGTGCCGACAGATAGCAACCCCTCTGCTACCATCTAAATGATTGAACCCACATGAAAATTCCGCACATGTTTCAACCAAAAAGAAGCTAACAATTTGAGGTTTCGGTCGTCATACCACTTCAATAATTCTCCATGTAAAACGACATCGACACGGCAATGAGCGGGGAAATGAGTATCTTGACCATTCCATCCAAGCATCGTCGTCTAATCTTACAGCACTAGAATGAGCCCTGCTGTTAATTTGTGTGCATCGAGTGCAATGAACCACGTGACTTTTGGGCCTGTTCATTTATATGGAAATTTCAAGCCTTGATTTGACATATATTCTTTTCAACAACCCTATTTCTTTCTTTCATTATCTATATTTTTAATTACTATATATTTATCTATTTTAACTCTATTTATTATATAACTAACATTATTATTATATTTCTCAATCCATTTCATCTAAAAGAAAAGGCTCTTAGCATGTCATATATACTATAGAAGACGCAGTATCAATCATATAACGTCTAACATAAATTAATAGTTGCTGTTAAGCAATTTTAGGGTATAATTTGAGTTGAGTCAACCTAATCTCCAATTGTCCAATCCAAATTTAAGGTGGGATGAGGCCTTTTGTTTGCTTGCCCAGGTTAAGATGTGGTGAAAATTGCAAAATTAAAAGATTAAGTTTGAGTTTTGTTAAAACAGTTTTAACCCAACCCAATCCAATCCATTTTTAATAATTTTCCTTATGCCACCTTTTCTTGTTCAAAATGAGGGCTGCATTTCAAAATCTAACCCCAACTTTACCTCTCTTTTGAAAGTCAACAATGTTGTAAGCTCTCCTCCAACATGTTGCCATTTACATATTTATTTATAATATTAGTATATTAAAATGTATCTTTTATTGATATGATAAATAGTCAGATGTATAAATAAGATATGTCAACCCGAATTGTCAACCAGAACTTAACTCGGATTTTAGAAGCTTTGGTTTGGTTTCGCTTGGGTTGAACTTGACTTAATTTAATTTACAGATAAGTTGGGTTGGTATTTGTATAAATAAGATTAAGGTTAGGTTGACCCAATCCCATGTTACCTGAGGTGGTTTGCACCATTGTTAGGCATCTCTTGTTTAGCAGAAGAAAACCCAGTTAACTAAATGGGCTGTTTTGTGGGCTAGCCTTATCTAACACCATCAAATGATCTCATGGATCAGCAAAGCTTTCCAATCATCCCATGGATCGGCAAAGCCCACATATCTTGAACGGGAATTAAGGACGCTTGAACTTGCGCCCAAGCTAAGCCGAGTCAATAACTTGTCTGCGGGCTGAGATCCTCAAATACATATGAATTGCGTTTCCTAGCTAATACTGTAATTCATTTAACAATAACATTAGTTTTCAATTAAAGTGTCTTATCCGTCAATAACACCTTAGTTACCTCCTTGATTATAAAAGTCATTGTTGACTTCCATATTTATAGGACATAAGTTTCAATAAATTGACAATAGAAATAAACCATTAATTTGATTATGTAATTAATAGTACATCAGAAACAATAGCAATGGCAACCATACTATATTACGTTTTCATAAATATCACATGTAAATGAATCAACCTCAAAAATCTCATGTAAGTTGGACTTCCAAAAGGCATATATTAAATGAAAATTAGTTAATTTACTCGTGTATACCATCCATGCCACATGTCTTTTATAAATTACTTATACTAATGAAATTTTATTCTAACGCTGATGTGGCGTATATATGGTGTACAGAGTACGTTAATTAAGGGCCTGTTTGGTTTAACTATGAAATTTTAGTTATTATAAGAAGTACTTTTAGAAGTAGTGCTTTTATGGAGAGAGTAGTAAGTTAGAAGTTGTTTAAGTGTTTGGCTTTTTTATTTGAAAAGCACTTTTATTATTAAATATGTATTTGACCAAAAATACTTTATATGTTTTTGGGTATGTAAAATTACTAAAAAGAACATACATAAATATGATATGTACATATACATGTAAAAATATAGCATATTATATGATTTATAATATATATTTTATATACTATATTCTTGTATATAGATGTATTATGATATAAAAATATATATTTTGTAATTTATAATATATTTTTATATAAACATTTGTATCATATTATACTTCATAGAAAATTAAACAAGAATAACAAAGGTTGAAAGGAGGGCACTGAACATGGGTGATGTGTCTAGCATTTCCTTGATGACGCTGAAGCGCGTTGAGAAGAAGCACAGTTCGCCAAAAACATGGAAAATAGGCTTCCATGCTGAAAGAAAAGCGCTCTAAAGGAAAGGCCAAACGAGGCATAGAATTTTCAAAAATGCCTTTATGCCTCCAAACACGCTTGTGGCTCGCTAAACCTTAAGGCCAACAGGCCCTAAGTACCCTACATTAAACATGCTTTGCGAGTAAAACTCAAAGCCCAGAGCCAACATTCCACGGATTCACTTGAAACCTTAGGCTTACAGCTTGATTTCTGGCTCAGCTGAGTAGACTCGACCGCTTGTTTGTGCTGTTTACAGCCCTAGCCAGCACCTAGTCCATTTGCAATTGGTGTGATCAAACTTGATAAGATCCATAAGGAACTATGACTCAGAACACTGCTTTTGCATCGTCGGCAACGAGAGTAGTGTCGCAGAAGGGAAAAGGTTGGGCTGATGAAAGCCTCGAAGGTGACCGCGATACGAGGAAATTGGATAGCCACGTCTGCAAGCAAGCTCTTGTGGCCGAGCGCACTGCTCGTCCCACCAGAAATACATGGACCAGTTTTCTCCATCAAGGCTTTGGATTTTGAGGCTGAAATTCTCTGCACATGGGAAAACTCTAGGGGCCCACAAACTTGATGATGGTGGGTTAGGAACTCTGAAATTTGTCTTTTGTGCATTTATGTTGTAGCCACAAATGGGCATTTATGTGACGTCCGAATCCAAATGCAGCCTGTTTTGGAAGAAGTAGACACTCCTCTTCCGGAAGAGAGAGAGAGAGAGAGAGAGAGAGAGAGAGAGTACAGATTCACTGTTTGGGAGAAGCAGTGCTTTGGAAGGAGGGAACGAACGGCGAGAGGAAATATGAATTATGTAAATGGAAGGCATAACTTGTGTTTTGATAGGGATGAATATCAATTTACATTATGTAAATGTAAAAGGAAATATAGGAGTGATTTCAGCCAGAGTAAATAAATATAGATAAGTAAATTTTTGAATGAAAGCGTAGATAATAATTAAAAAATAAAATTGTTAGGAGTAAATAAATATCAACACTCTACACTAAGTGTAAGAGACAAATAAATAATACGCGATCTCTGGTAAAACTACTACCATACCTCCGTATGAATTATTGTGTATATCATCAATATCACACCGACTTGCTCAAATCTCAAAGTTGCCATATCTGATTGAAAATAATTCACCTTGATTAACCTTAATCACCATGATCCAACCTAGTCACATCCAATAATTCACTATTTATTTGATCCATATGGTCCACAAGAATCACAGCACCTAAAAAACTCCAAATATATCTTTACAATCACCAATAATCATTAATGGGTTTTTCGGCATTAGATGCATGTAAGTTTTGTATAATACAGGACACCTAGAATTCAACTATCCAAACCTTAAACGGTCCAGATAGAATTGAGAGCCATTTATTGCGAACGTGAGCACCCTAAAGGCCTAAACTACAAGCAACGTAATGACACAGGTATGCACGTGAATCCATCAGAAAATGGGAAAGGGTAGCCCAAAAGCCGAGGCTGAGATGAAAGAGTTAGATATCTCGTCATTCGAAGCAATGGAGATTTCTTAGTTTTGAATCACGTTTTACCAGAAATGCTATCTTATTTCAAGGTAACGTAGACGTTGCAACTTGCACCTATCACACACAAACAAAACAAAATAAAATAAATCAAAACTAGACTAGTCTGGAAAGCAACAAATTAAAGTTAGTCATTGCCATGGATAATACAAAAAGATGTGTATTTTGTCAAGCTACAATTACAATCAATGGTCCGTAATGATAGAATAGTTTTAGTAGCTCATTATAATTTCCAAATTGCTTATATTATGTAAATATAAGGCTTTATAAATATATTTTTAATATTTAATATTTGTTAAGGAATCCTAACACAGATACTCAAATTCATCTGGCACCGCATCATGTCAAATCCCAACCTAAATGGGATACTTTTTACAGCTGCTATGCAATCCCATAAGACCAAGACTCAGGATGCATACCCTTTTGGAATCCTTCTCTATATGAGAATCCTCATCCCACTTACATACAAGCTATGTACGGATCCCCGCTACCCACTCATGCTCAACTATAAAAACACTCAAGTATATACTTCACAAAACAAGCTCTCGCTACTATTCCATGACCTCCAATAACCCTTTATTGACTTGAGCGTTGGAGTATTTATGCCGGAAATATCGTCGGTGTCCTCTGACCTTCTTGTTTTGGTCTTATAGGATTCGATGCGGGATCTTTTAGAGAGTCACATCTGCATTTCATTTGGGGATGACCCAAACATTGGTGCTATCTGTGGGAATGCTTTTCAGATAAGCCCAGAGATGTCTGACGACATTTAGAGCCACACGAACATTCCCTCCATCCTTGCCGCGATTACCGACATGCCTTCCTCGTCCAACCAAAATGGTGGTACCCTATCACCTGGGGATTTGTTAGGCCAATTTGGTCCGACCATTCAATAGATAATGCAAAGCATGATGCCGCGGATGATGCGATAATTTATGTAACAACAAAGCAATCTTGCAGTCGGAGTTCCTCCTCAGCCATCCTACCCTCAGGTGGATCCGGTCGATAACAAATCCGGGAATCACGCAATGGAACGCTTCGTGCCAACCGCTCTTGGTCCCCGTGTTGCCCCGGTCCCAGGAATGCTACTCCCCAACTTTCCTCCCATAGCACATCCGACAAATCCTATGATCGTTTGTGCTCCAAGGGAATCGGTAGAGCAGGACGCAGGTGGCCGCCCAGCCAGAACAACCAACGGCATCTCAGAGTCAGCACAAGACAAGAAACATGTGCACAAGAAAGGGAAGCTTCATTTCACCCCGAGTCAAAGCGGCTCCCTGAAGACCGTTCAACAAGGGACAAAAGGAGGAACCTTTAGACGCACACGGAGAGGCCACGTGTGAAGCATTCTCCTTTCATCCAGGAGATCCTGGAGGAGCCGGTTTTGAAGGGGTTCAAGATGCCATCTTTGGAAGCTTACGATGGTACCACGGATCCAGACGACTACTTCACTAGGTACGATAGACAGATGACCCTGGTAGGAGTCTCAAATGTCATAAAGTGTCACACCTTTCCCCCAACCCTCAAGGGAGCTGCACTATCATGGTACTGGATGCTGGCTCCTTAATCGATCAATTCTTTCGACAACCTAGAGGAGCGGTTCCGAAAATACTTCATCAGCCGATGAAGGTAGAGGAGGACCGTTGAATCTTTACTGTCGATCAGGCAAAGAGAGAACGAGACCCTCCGCATATATATCAACAGGTTCAACTGTCACTCTCTCGACATATAGAGCTGGACCATAACGTCGTGTTGGAGGCACTACAAGATGGCATCTTGGACGCCAACATGAGGTATCAAATTCGCCTATGGCCCCCCATAGACTACTCAAAGCTATTAGAAGCCATCAACAGATATATCGAAGTAGATGAAAGCACTAGGAGGGGGCGGAGCTGCTCTCCCCCTAAGTGCCAGGATAATTGCTCTTCCAGAGACGACCACTCTTCCCCTAGCATCGAGCAATCTGCTCCCCCCTGAGGCATTAGGACAATCGCTCCCCTCCACGGCATTGGGATGATAACAACTACAGATCCACTCAGAGCAAGCCGTCGAGGGACCCTATGACCCCCCCTCAATCGTCCTGCAGCACACATACTCTACGAAATCCAAAAATAGGGATACCGGATCTGTAATCCTCCCGCCATTAAAAACAGAGAGAGCCTAGACGTCAACAAATATTGCCTGTATCATAAAGACATTAGTCAGAATACAGAAGAATGTCGCATCCTAAAAGAAAATTTGAGAAGCTCATAAAAGGCAGGAGGTTGCTACATTTCCTAACAAGTAAGCCCCAGAGGACACCAGGCAAGGAGAAGGTCAACCCCAAAATCAGATGATCCCAAGGAAAGATGATAGAGATGCTGCAACGGAAGCAAACCAACCCGCAGCAGGCATCATCAACATCATTACTAACTGGCCCGCAGCCAGGCCGCCGATGGATCTGCCGCACGTGAACTTGGTAGAACAAAGTTCCAAATAATATTCCAAGCGAAAAAGGGAAGAAGAGAATTTTTCAATCATCTTCTCTAAGGAAGATATAGTGAGTGCATCCGGCGGACAAGATGATGCGATCATCATCACGACAGTGATGTCAAACTTCCAGGTGAAGAGGATCATGGTGGACAGTGGTACCTCCACTAACATTCTATTCTACCATTGCTTCGAAAAGATGCATATAGGCAAAAAGGCACTACGGGCAACAGAGGGGTGACTATCAGGCTTTACCGGGGATGGGATATTCCCAGAAGGCATCATCACCCTCCCCTTCACAATGGGAAACGACCCCAAAAAGACTACCACACCCTTGGATTTCACGATAGTGAATATGCTATCAGTATACAATGCTATCCTAGGTCATCCGGGCCTCAACAAAATGAAGGCAATGGTATCTACATACCATCTAGCTATCAAGTTCCCCGCATCTGGCGAAATCGGCAAAGCAAGAGGAGACTGAAATATCGCCCAAGAATGTTATAAAATATCACTAAAATAAAAGGTATCAAAGATATGCAAATCAATACCATAGATACCATGGACCAGCAACAAATTACCAAGAGCAAGCCAATAAAACCTCTGAAGACGGTCCTGCTTATCCCCGATTCCATAAGAAGAACAATCCAAATCGGCTTCACCGTCAAAAACCCGCTCCACCAAGAGTTAATAGACCTACTAAGAAGGAATGCTAACGTGTTTGCTTGGGAACCTTCTGATATATCTGGATTGGATCTGTCAATCATGTCACATAAGCTAGTCGTCGAGGATGTCCATAAATTAATTAGGCAAAAGAAGATGATATTCTCACCAAAAAAGAAGGAAGACATTATAGTGGAGGTAAATAAATTGCTCAAAGACGGATTCATCAGACCAGTGCAATACCCCGAATGGCTGGCCAATGTGGTCATAGTGAAGAAAGCCACCGAAAAATGGTGCATGTGCGTGAACTTCATCCTGTTCAACAAGGCGTGCCCAAAAGATAGCTAACCCATCCCCATCATTGACCAGCTGGTAGACACTACCACTAGCCATGAGTTGCTCACCTTTATGGATGCTTTCTTAGGGTATCACCAAATCCGAATGCACGAGCTTGACCAAGAGAAAATCGCTTTCATCACTGATATCGGCACGTTCTGCTACAAAGTGATGTCATTCGGATTGAAAAACATTAGGGCTACTTATCAAAGGATGGTGAATAGCTTATTCAAACACTATATTAGCAGGAACATGGAAGCTTGCATCGATGATATGATGGTAAAAAGCAAAAACAAAAACCACCATCTTCAAGACCTAGAAAAAATGTTTCGGACCCTTAGAAGTTACAAAATAAAACTAAACCCCTAGAAGTACATTTTCAGAGTTACATCAAGAAAACTACTGAGGTTTTTGATTTCGCAGAGGAGCATTGAGGCAAAACCTTAGAAAATCTAGGCTATCCAAGACATGGCAACACTCACCAGCAACAAAGAGCTCCAACGCTTGATAGGTCGATTAGCAGCACTTAATAGATTCTTGTCCAAATCCATGGAGAGAAGCCTCTCATTCTTTAAAGCACTCTAGAAGGGTCTGACAAAAAACCCGGATAGAGAAGAAATTAGCAAGGATACACGGAAAGCCTTTGATGTGCTTAAGTTGTATCTAACCGCTATACACTTGCTGAGTCTAGCAGATAAAGGAGAGACCCTTTGCCTCTACCTCACTGTCGGACCCAAGATCATAGCGGCGGCATTATTTAGGGAGCAAGGCCAAACTCAGATGCCTGTACACTATGTTAACAAGATCTTGAGAGATACAGAAGTAAGGTACTCCACTATTGAAAAAATCGCATATGCTCTGATAATTGTTGCAAGAAGACTTGGACCGTACTTTCAAGGCCACTCAATCTAAGTCTATATGGACCAACCGCTCAGGCAACTTCTACAAAAAATAAAGTTATCAGGGCACTTCGTCAAGTGGTCCATTGAACTCAGCAAGTTTGACATTAAATTCGTGCTGAGGACATCAGTCAAGGGCCAGATCATGGCATATTTTCTAATGGAATGCACAGGAAAAGCGGTCAACTCAGATGAAAGCGAATCTGCTCCGGCAGTCCCAAAGCCGAGGAAGCCAAATCAAATAGCAGATCCACCCCAAGAGCTGATGGCAACGCTGACAGAGGAGTAGTGCAGATTTTCCGCAATGGATCTGGATCCGTCATCAGACAATACCGTCCGTTGGAGCCTGCGCGTGGACAGGTCATCTAACAAGGATAGCGCTGGAGCAGGACTTGTCCTCCAAAGCCCCGAAGGACACACAATTGAACACGCACTGGGTTTCCACTTTTCAATGACCAACAATGCAGCCGAATGACACTCTATTATCCCACTTGCATATAGGCTATGTACGTATCCCAACTACGCACTCACGCTCAACTATAAATATACTCAGGTATATGCCTCACAATACAAGCTCTCGCTATTATCCCATCACCTACAATAACCACTTTCTGGCTTGAGATTAGAGTGTTTATGTTGGGAGTACCTCCAGCGTCTTCTGACCTTCTTGTTCTAGTTTTGCAGAATTCGATGTTAGATCTTCTCAAGAGCCACATCAGTATTACATTTCAGGACGACCCAAATAATATTATAATAAAAATAAAATATTTAATTAATATATTTAAAATAAATATTTTGCTTAACCTAAATTTTAAACCAAAACTTCACCAAGAATTCAAGAGTGAGACAATTACCAAGCACTAGAACACGTGATCGTAACCTTCCA
This sequence comes from Pouteria campechiana, assembly GCA_036873735.1. NCBI lineage: Eukaryota > Viridiplantae > Streptophyta > Magnoliopsida > Ericales > Sapotaceae > Pouteria > Pouteria campechiana. The sequence goes on from JAYJMB010051235.1 coordinate 21,635, forward strand.
CATCTTAACTATAAAATTATAGGTAACTATAAAAAATTATAGTTATTATAATAATTAAACTATTATATCAATCTGAAAAGAGTATAAAAGAGAGTGTATTAGCCATTTAGCCTCATCTTAATGCTTCTAGATGGACCCCTAGGTATTTTAGATAGGTGCATTAGGGGGGGTGTATTGGGGTGTGTAGTATAATAGAGACTATACTAAAGAAAAGATAAAGTAACATGACTGGTAGTATCTATTAGGGTATGTATTAAAAAATAAATAAAATGATTGAAAAATATGGTTAAATGATTAAAAGGAAGAGAATATATAAAAAAATTAATTAAAAATATAAAAAAATTAAAAAGTAAAAATAATGATTAAAATATAGAATGTGTTTTCTAATACCTAGGTTCATTGGAGTTATAATAGGTTATGTAATGGAGGATGTGTAATTATGGCCAGATGTGCATTCATTCAAACACACCCTAAGATAGTTAGCTAGTAAGAGTTAAAATTTATCTTTCTGCTGCTTTCTTTCTTTTATGTAATCCGAAGGGGTCTTTGATTGTAATTGTGGTGAAGTCTTCCTTCGATTACGAAGATCCATAGCTGGCCAATATTTATAAAATGGGTCTTTGTCAACCGTCTTGGAAAAATAAGGCTTCTTGATTTGAGAGCTACGATAAACAATTAAACCGAAAGCCGTATCTTTACAATTAGATCAATCATTTAATAAAAAATACGATTACAATAATAATAAAAATACTTAAATGTGTTTGGATGGGTTTTTCAAAGCCCTACTCCAAAATCCTAATTCATGGAATTTGCTTTTTTTAAAAAAAAAAAACACTTTTTACTCCAATATGTAATTTTTAGCTTAACCAGATGGTTGATGAATTTGTAAAATAATACATCAGACAAAAAACAGTTTTCACGAGGACATTTTAGCCCTTTAAGGTTTTGAATATAACCAATCCTCGGAAAGCTAAAAGCTACTTCTTACGTTAACTTGGGAGGGGATAATTAAAAAGGTATATATATAAATCGACATGCATTGAAAATTTGCGGAGCCTATGTGATTTATTTACTTTTCTTGATCGGGAGTCATGGTGTGAGATGGCGATTGTGGTAGTAGGTAGACCTGCCAGCCAACATCCATAGAAAAGTTGCAGCAGATAGGCACACGGTGGTTGGTGGACGCCTATCAACGAAAGCAAAGCCCAACGTGAGTATGCTGACCTTAGCAACCACATTGTTAGGTTAGAATTCTGCTTACATTTCTCTCCTCCTCTGCCCCTCATGACATCCATCTCAATATTTATTATTTAACCATTAGGCAGAGCGGGAACCATATTGCATTTTACACTCATTTCCACATACAAAATACTTTAAACATGGCTTACTTTTTAACGCAAAAAATAAAATACAAAAATTATTAATTCGAATGGACCACCCCAAGCAAAGATTATAGAAATTAAACATTACTGTAAAAATCATAATAAGAAGTTTAGACGACTGTTATAAGTGTGAATTTTTTTATTAATTTAGCTATTTAAATAATATATATATATATAACATGATATAAGTTATTTATGATCCCAAAATAATTTCGAATGTGAAAACATTCTCTACCATCATTTTATTTGGTGTGGCCAACCTGAATGTGTAATTTAGATGGGTTTTGGTGTCAAAGAATTAAATCATATTAAAATGACCCCGAACATGGATTTTTTTGGCGTAATGGGACCCACGCTTATTTTCAGTTCATCCCCACCGTCTAAAATATTTTGAATGTTATTTATTTATTTATTATCAAATAAAATACATTTTATGAGAACCATACTAAACAAAAACCATAGATATTCCATCTTCACATAGGAAAGCAAACAGTGGCCGACTTTGAATTGCCTAACAATTTATATTCATTTGTCTAGATCAGATATACATATTTAACTACTTAAATGATATATCTATATATATAAACACACACCCCACTAGATGTACATCACTTGCAGTGTTAAAACGATTTGAGACATTCTCAAGTACAAAAATAATTCTTAAAAGTATAAATTCTATCCCATCTGATCAAACATACCATACGTTCTCTACCACTATTAGAGAAAATCCCTATCTCAAAAGAAGCGCAGAAGGTCTCCATCCACACCGTTTATTAAGGGATCCAAATGTACTATTAGGATAGCTTAGATTGTTAGGTAGGAGGTGGGGGTGCATGGAGGATGATAGTCGGGGAAGATGCAGAGATGATACGCGGGTCCATGATGCTAAGATCCTAATCTTTTCATACAGGTGCTTCGAATTTTCGTATAGGTTGATGCCTAGGAGTTGGAGTGTCTGGATCATTGGACTTTGGACTCCGCTTGTACTTTCCAAAATGAGAATCTTTCGGTGGGGAGGGTAGGTGGCTGGGAATGTGTCTTGATTCTGCGAGCGGGTTGTGTCAAAATATAGGTGTATTTGTTATTACATGATAATGATGGTGGTTGAATATGCGAGCGTCTCACATTTCTTTCATTTTGGCCTGTTGCTACATAAGGCAAAAAAAAAAAAAACAATGAAGTATTTCAGTTGCCTTTAAAATTCATTCCCCTTTCACAAAATTTAAGAAAAGAATTGTACTTTTTCCTATGGTTTAAAAATCGTCACAACCGATGATCTAGAGGTTTTAATTTTGATACAATTGACAATTGGTTTTATTAAGCGACTTAATGAAATCTGTTTGTTTTGGATTCATCTTAATAATTAAGAAAATTTTAATCTGATCATCATATTTGGCCTCATGCATTTAACTAAAATAATTAAATCATTTAGGTCAAAGACTAATGTATATAAATTTGTGTAGAAGATATAAAACTTGCTTAAGTGGGTGATCGGACACTTGTATATGGCCCGAGTCTTTTTATTGCCATTATCTTTAGGTTCATAATTAAACAAGAGCTGATAAGATTAATGAATGTTACCCAATCGCCAAGATGAGCCTAAATGGCAAGGAAACCATTAATCTGCTCATTGAAGCCGGTTGCACTGAGCCTTTGATCGGGATTATCTTTGTATTCCTAACTAAACAGGTCACAATAAGATCGATTAATCTCGTGGAATCATTGAAACCCGTTGCACTGCATTGCATGAAAACCCATGATCTAATTCGCATGTAAGGCCTTATAAGCATTACTTACCTTTCAAGCGTGACTTGCATGGACTTTTGGTGGGCCAAACGTTTAAAGTATTGAATACATACATACACAATACATATAATAGATAGATAATATTTCAATAGAGTATATTTTACCAAAGTAAATTGGTATAATCTTTTAATTTAGGCTCCATCTTAATGATTTTATAAAATCTGATTTAATCATTAATTTTATTATTATCTATTTAATTAGAGCTTTAAAGATCATCTCGATCTAAAGCTTACATTAATTATAAAATTAAAATTAATTTAATAATAGATTTTAACCTATTAGAATTATTTAATCATTTAAAGAGATCCACATACTTTTAATTAAATATCTAAACCTTCTATAGTGTTTATTCTATTTATAATATTAATTTTTATAAAATTTTATAATAAGTTAATGCTTGATTGAATAAATGCAAGTGAATTTCAAGTTTTACACATATTTTTATATCTTTTTAAATGATGTGATCCATATAAAATATTAATTAAAATAATTTTTATATCTTCATTAAATATATAATACTAAATATAATAGTTGAAATGAATTCTATAAAATTATCAAGATGGGTATAAAT
>JAYJMB010051246.1:0-29059 GCA_036873735.1 Pouteria campechiana
GGTAAATTAGGGGAGACTCTGTCGGAATTTCCTCTGAATTTACCACTAGTAATGCTCCAGGAAGGAGGGGCGTTACAAGCATCAACCTTGATTAAGAAGCTCTGATCAAGGTATTACTGCATTGGCTACTGTTTTCACCAATAGAGAAGTATCATCATTAATGCAGTGCGAAGACAATCGGTTTGTTCTAACCGTTGCTCATCTTTTCCTTATGATAGATGAAGTGTCTGTCTAGCTGTCCATAATAAAAAGTTTCTTCATCTTAGTGAATGACAGATGATTTTTTCTTTCTATTGCTGCTAGATAACCTTCACCGTTCAAGCTCTTTGTCTATTTCACCATGGAGGCATAAGTGTCTTTTTGCTTCATGCCTTCATCTGATGAGTTTGTTTATTGTAAGTGATAGACGAAGTGTTGATTTGCTTCACGCCTCCTTTATCTGATGGAATATATCTTTGCTTTGTCTGTTAACAAGAGATAATCACTTTACAAATCTCTTACTTTGCTCCTTGCTTTGTCTGTCGACATCAGATGAACATTAGCTCACTCATGATAGATGAAGTTTTTGCGATGCCATTCGATTCTTGCTTCTCCGCTTTGTCTATTGATGGTAGACAAAGTCTTTTATTCTGTTGAAAAAGGTATACACTTCTTGCACCTTTATCTGTTCTCATTAGACGACCATTGGCAAGAACTGCGGTTTGCCAATAGTAGATAAACTTTGCTATAGACAAATTGTCCTACATCCTTTAGTTGTAGTTCTCTGTTTTGACAACCGAATAGAAATAGCCAAGTCCTTTGTGCTTTGTCTATTACAATAATTCATCTTTTACTTTTTTACTTGCTCAGGCCTTGTCATCATGGAATATGCTCCTTGTGCTCATTTTTCTTTAGTTCTTGCAACTTGATTCTACATGCCAAAAACTTGATAACAACCATTAGTACATAATTATTAACCAAGTTTTGTTTATCATCGAAACCATGCATTTATATCAACATTCTTCCCCTTTTTGATGCTGACAAAACTTGATTAAAAATTATCTCATAAAAGATAATCTCCCTCTGAATGTATGCAGATATAAATGTTTGCAATGTTTAATCATCCCACAAGTTACCATCTTCTGATATTTCCTTATCATCTTTTACATTGTTCTCCCCCTAATTATTTAAAATGTATTCTCCCCCTGATTAATTAAATATTATGCAGTTTTATATTTTCATTTTTGATTTGTGAGATAATTTGCATATTCTTTCTCCTCCTTTTTGTCAGAAGCAAAAAGACAAAACATCCACTCCTAGTAAGTATCGGTCAAGTATGAAAAGAAAAATAAGTATGTTATTTCATTTCATTTCAGTACAAGCATTGATACAAAGCAGATCGGCCTAGACACAAAACAACTAACTTTGGGGAGATGAATAGAGAGATTGTTGTGGAACTCGAGGAGGTTTGCCATAAGGTGGGGGGATATGCATCCAAAATTATGAGAGGTTTCTTCAAGTGTGAGAAACCAAAGTTTTGGATGGTGGATGGGAAGATGAGGGGTTCAAGATGGATGTAATATACTTTTTTTTCCATTCTCCTCCTCTTCAAATGCCCCAAATGATGGTAATATGTGAACTAGGGCTATCTGATAGTGATGAGATTGATAAATTGTATCTACAACACCAGATTTTGAAGAGAAATGCTTTTGAAGAATGATTGCAAATGTGGTAAACACAGAAGCATTTTCTTCCCTCCAGAAAAATAATTAAAAAACCAGCAATTAATTCTTCAGTCCCCACAATGCGCTTGTCTTCTCTCCGTGATTGCTTCCAAAATGTTCTTCTCTAAAGAGTTTCATTTTGGTAGTGTAGAGAAGGATTGTGATTTAGGGGTTAAAATAGACATATGACGGGTACAAAACTAGGTACATGATGTGATTTTCCAAGAAAGGAGGAGTAACTCAGGCTAAAAATAGAATCGGATGTGATAACCATAGCTGTAAGTTAATTTTAGCAAGAAAATGAGGTGTACTTGATCTCGAGAATCAATCTTCAGATGAAGTGCGACTATAGCACTTTATGCGAATGTTTTACTTCGTCTGAGATGAAGTTTAATCTCAAGAAAGCTTATTCAATGTCACAATTTCAAGCATAGAAATATTAGAGATTTCATTTTCATATCATCACATTTGTCATACCTAATTCTCCTCTAATGTTGTAGAAGGTGTCTAATGATAGTGGCTTAGTAAAAATATCAGCAAGTTGAGCATTTTTGTGCACATATTCTAGACATATATCATGTTTCTCAACATGATCTCTAATAAAATGATTCTTGATTTCTATATGCTTAGTTCTTGAATGTAAAACAGGGCTCTTTGTCAAGCATATAGCACTAGTGTTATCACATTTAATGGGTATTTCTCTATAGCTTAGTCCATAATCAATAAGTTGTTGTTTCTTCCATAGCAACCAAGTGCAACAACTTTTAGTGGCTATGCATTCAACTTCTGCTATAGAGAGAGCAACACTAGTCTATTTTCTAGAGAACCATGATACTAAACTATTTCACAGAAATTGACAGGTTCCACTAGTACTTCTATTGACTTTATATCCTCCAAAATAAGCATCAGAATATCTAATAAGCTCAAAATCTATTCCTTTGGGATAATAAAGTCTTAGATTTGGTGTGTCAACCAGATACTTAAAAATCCATTTTACTGCAATAAGATGGGATTCTCTAGGATTGGACTGAAAACTAGCACATAAGCATACACTATATAGAATGTCTGGTCTAGATGTAGTAAGGTAGAGATGAGATCCAATCATACTTCTATATTGTTTTTGATCTACTAGTTTACCTTTTTCATCCTTGTCTAGCCTTGTTGATGTGCTCATTAGAGTGCTTGCTGACTTAACTTCTTTAACATCTCTTTTGTATATTTGGATTGGTAAATGTAATTTCCATCATTTCTTCGTTTGATTTGCAATCCAAGGAAATAATTTAATTCCCTCTTCATACTCATTTCAAATTCTGCCTGCATGATCTTTGAGAAATCTTGACAAAGTTTTTCATTAGTAGCTCCAATTATAATGTCATCCACATAAATTTGAACTATCAAGATAACTTTGTCAATATTTTTGATAAATAGAGTGGTGTCAACCTTTCCCCTCTTGAATTTATGATCACTTAAGAATTTGCTTAACCTTTCATACTAAGCTCTTGGAGCATGTTTTAAACCATATAATGCCTTGGTGAGCTTATAGATATAATCGGGTTGATCATCATTCTCAAAACAAGGAGATTGATTTACATAACTTCTTCATTTAAGTATCCATTCAAAAATGCACTCTTTACATCAATCTGAAATAACTTAAAGTCCTTATAAGGTGCAAAAGTGAGTAGCATTCTAATGGCTTCTAATCTAGCTACAGGGGCATATGATTCTTCAAAATGAATTCCTTCTTTTTCGGAGTACCCCTTAGCAGCTAGTCATGCCTTGTTTCTTATAACTAGCCCACTCTCATCTAGCTTATTTCTTAATACCCATTTAGTTCCTATTAAATAAACATTTCTTGGTTTTGGAACTAGTTCCCACACCTTGTTTCTTTCAAACTAATTTAGCTCTTCTTGCATTACTATAATCCAACTTTCATCATGTAAAGCTTGATCAATGTTGGTTGGTTCGATTATAGATATGAAGGCATAATGACCACAGACATTTTGTATAGACTTTCTAATTTTGACACCATCATACACATTTCCTATAATTTGTTTTCTGGGATGAGCAGTAACAAACTTTAAATCAGTAAGAGGTTGACAAGGAACATTATCGTTACGTACCTCCTCTTCATTTCCTGAACTTTGTACGTCCTGATTGTTAGTGCCATTCTCTTGATCCTTCAATTTGAGCTTCTTCATATTTGTTGTGACTTCATCTGCATCATTATCATTCTCCTTTCTCGGGGTTAAATGTGATTTATCAAATTTAAAATATATAGAATTTTCTACAGCCTGTGTCTTCTTAGTGTAGACTCTAAATGCTCCACTTTTGGAAGAGTAATCAAGAAAGACAGCTTTATCTTTCTTTGGATCAAACTTTCCATGATTATCTTTCCCATTGTTCAGCACATAGCATAAGTATCCGAAGGGATGGAAATATGAAATATTTGGTTTTCTTCCTTTCCAAAGTTTGTATGGGTTTTCTTTAAAATTACTCTAATGCTAACTCTATTCAGTACATGGCAAGTAGCACTAACTGCTTCTCTCCAAAATCTTTTGGACAATTTTCTTTCATTTATCATGGTTCTTGCCATTTCATGAATTGTCCGATTCTTTCTTTCCACAACTTCGTTTTGCTGAGGAATTCTATAAGATGAGAAACTATGGTGAATTCCTGCCTCATCACAAAAATCAATAAATTTTCCATTTTTGAATTCACCACCATGATTACTTCGAATGGATACAATAAACATTTGTTTCTCATTTTAGACTAGCTTTGAAAAAGTGTGGAACATTGAAAATGCTTTGTCTTTGCTAGTCAAGAGAATTACCCATGTAAATCTAGAATAGTCATCCACTATCACATATACATATCTTTTTCCTCCAAGTGTGACTATGTCTGATGGTCCAAATAAGTCCATATGCAATAGTACTAGAGGTCTGGATATGGATACTTCATTCTTAGGATGGAATGATACTTTGGTCTATTTTGACAGTTGATAAGATTTGCATAGTAGATTTCTATCATAGTTTAATTTCGGTAGACCAATCATGAGATCCTTTTTCTACAAAGACTCGATATTTGACATATTGATATATCCCATCTTTTTGTACCATACCCATGGATCATCCTTGACTATAATTAAGCATTTTTCAACTATATCATCTAGTTGTACAAGATAAACATTTCCATGCCTTTTTCTGCTAAACAGTAGATCATTGTCTCTACTGAATACATTACATGCAGATGGTTCAAATGTAACTTTGTGACCCTTGTCACATAATTGACTGATGCTTAGTAGGTTGTGCTGGAGTCCTTCTATATATAATACATCCTCTATGCATGCCTTGAGAAAACCATAAATTTTACCTATTCCCTTGATGATACCTTTATCATTGTTACTAAATGCTACTATTCCTCCATCCATTAGCTTTAATTCTTTGAACATCATTTTGTTCTGAGTCATATGTCTCGAACAGCCACTATCCATGAACCATGCATTTCTTATTGTAGCTTTGAGACTTACCTGTATTCAAAGCAAATTTTCTTCTTACCTTGTTGGTACCATATTGATGGGTCCAATGATATTAGTGTAAATGTATGTGGCATAAATGTGTGCTCATTCTTTATGCTTCCATCTAGTCTTGGCACCTTTTGCTTGCATCTTTTTGGCATAGTAATCATACAATTTATGTCCAAATTTTTTGCAGAAATAGCAAATATTTGGAACTCCAATAGATGCAATATATTCCATTAGTTTCTTTATATAGGGATAATTTATAAGTCTTCTAATGTTTGTACAGTTGTCTCTTTCTTTTGTAAGATTCATTCCCTTAGACCACCCAGCAAAATTCTGTAAATTTTCATCATCTAATTGTTCACATCCAAGTCCCTTTTTGTTGGTTTGACTAGTCATTCTTATAAATTTGGCCACAAATCTCCTAGATTAGAAAATTTATTTAGTATATTATTTAATAATTCTATTTCTTTCTTTAGATCTCTAACTTCCTTTTGTAGAGATAAATTTGTTTTTGACAGAATAGAGTTTACTCTGACAGTTGGGTCAAAGTGTCTTTTCTTTTGAGTAAATTTTTGATTGAATAATTCAAACTCACTAAAGAGAGAGTTGTATGATTGTTGTAACTCATCAAATTTTTTGCATTTAACACAAGTGCTATTTGAGCTTGAAGAGTCATAATAGTAAGAATAGTAAAGCTTACCTTTGTTTCCAGGTCCGTTATGTGTTGTTCTTTTATGGTGATTTGATCTATTGATTTATTCTCCATCTAGGCCATGCAACATATTCTTGCAAGATGTCCCACCTCATTGTCATCTTTCTCACTTGAGCTTGTTGCAAATGAGTCTTCATCATTCACTTACATTCCTTTATCCTAGTTTCTTGAAGACTTTTTAAAGTATTTCTCTTCTTTCCTATCAGTCCTTCTCATTCATGTTTACTTTTTCTTCATTTGGACACTTTGGTGACATATGTCTGATCCCTCCACATGTATAACACATGGGGAGATCTTTCTTTATTTCAGCCATTTTGTTTTGTTGTCTAGGTTATCTCCTTGAAGAACTACTTCTGTCGTTTCTTGCAAACCTTCTGAAATTTTTGACTAGCATAGCCATATCATCTTCAGATTGTGATACCTGATCACTATTGCTTTCCTTGGTTACTTTTAGAGCAATACTTTTCTTTGGCTTTATTGTCTCCTCTCTTTTATTTTTGATTAGCTCATGTGACATTAATGAGCTAATAAGATCATCCACTAGAAGAGTATTCAAATCTTTTGCCCCTTCTATTACTATGATCTTTTGGTTCCATGATTCTGGTAATGCCCTTAGAATTTTCATCACCTGTTCCAAATTTGTAACTTCTTTTCCTAAACCTTTCAAAGCATTAATAACCTTAGAAAAACATGCATATATTTCAGATATACTTTCTCCTTCCTTCATCCTAAAATTTTCTAGTTCTCCTATTAATATATTTCTTCTAGTTTCCATGACTTATGAGTAACCTTAACAAATAGACACTAATTTATCCCATATACCTTTTGCAGTAGTGCAAGAGGATACTATATCAAACTTAGATGAGGATAGACCACAAAATAAGGAGTTCATAGCCTTTGCATTATTTTGGACTGAGGTGGCTTCCTCTTTGGTCCATGCATCTACTTCAGTAGTAGGAAGAGTGATTCCAACCCTAATAGCCCTCCAAGATTCCAAATCATTAGCTATAATAAATTTCTTCATCTTTAATTTCAGTAAGCAAAGTTAGTTCCATCAAATAAGGGTGGCCGAGAGGGCGATTTCCCTTTGGTGAATATTTGTAATGAGGATGATGGGTTAGCTACTAGATCACTACAAGTGTTTGTGTAGTTTGCTCTAATACCACTTATTGGTCCTATCGGTTAGGCTAAAACCCAAGAGGGGAGGGGTGAATTGGGTACTTAAAAATATTTCTCAACCCCTTTAGGATTACTTTTCCCTCTAGCAATCTTACTCAAACAAAAAAAAATAAGACAGTAATATTTATAGTGGTTGGAGTAAACACTCTACTCCACTATTCTTGAGTCTAGTCATAATCACTAGCTCAAGGAATAAGAAATGAATATCAGAAGTTTAAGTACAGGAATTTTCACAATAAGCACCAGGAAAGTTTTCTAAAAGTTGAATATAGAAGTAAATGATCTTCCCAATGGTAGTTGAGAGCCTTCAAGGAATGTTGAGTAAGGTTTTAATGCAAGGCTCTTGATTCTTGAAAGCTTATAGAAGGTTTAGATCAGATCAGTTAATGCTCTCAGGAAGGATTGAAAGATTTTCTCAAATGCTTGGGTTCCTTTCTTTTGCTTCAATGATGCTTTATTTATTAGTGCTTTAAATTCTAGTCGTTGGTGGTAGCTGAGCTCCATTAATGACAGAAGATAATCTGATTGGCACATTTTAAATCTTCTGGCCTCTACATATTCCTCTTATGTTGTAATGCCTGCAGCATTGACCTTGAAGAAGATGATTTTAGGTTTCTCAAGAAGCTCTGATCAAGGTATTACTACATTGGCTGCTGCTTTCACCAATATAGAAGTATCATCATTAATGCAATGTGAATACAATTGGTTTGTTTTGACTATTGTTTATCTTTAACTTATGATAGTCAAAGTATCTGTCTAGCTATCCATAAGACAAAGTTTCTTCATCTTAGTGAGTGATAGATGAATTTTTCTTTCTATTGCTGCTAAATGACCTTCACCATTCAAGCTCTTTGTCTGTTCCACCATGGAGGCATAAGTGTCTTGTTGGTTCATGCCTTCGTCTAATGAGTTTGTATATTGTAAGTGGCAAACAAAGTGTTGATTTGCTTCATTCCTTCGTCTGATGGAATATATCTCTACTTTTTCTATTAATAATAGAGATCACTTTATGAATCTCTTGCTTTGCTCTTTGCTTTGTCTGTTGACATCAGACGCTCATTAGATCACTCTTGACCGACAAAGTTTATGCTGTGCCATTCAATTCTTGCTTCTCCACTTTGTCTATTGATTGTGGATGAAGTCTTTTGTTCTGTTGAAAAAAGTCTTCACTTCTTTCACCTTTGTCTATTCTCATTAGATGACCGTTGGTAAGAACTGTGGTTTGCCTATAGTAGGCGAACTCTATTGTAGATAGATTGTCTTACATCCGTCAGATGTATTTCTTTATTTTGACAAATGAATGGAAACAACCGAGTCCTTTATGCTTTGTTTATTACAATATTTTGTCTTTTGCTTTTTTACTTGCTTAAGACTTGTCATCATGGAATATGTTCCTCGTGCTCATTTTTCTTTAGTTCCTGCAACTTGATTCTGCATGCTAAAAACTTGATAATAACCATTAGTACATAAATTTTAACCAATTTTTATTTGTTATTGAAATCACGCATTTATGTCAACAGAAAGGGTTGCCCAAATTTGTCAATTACATATATGACCAACTTTAATAGCTAAAGTCAAGCTAGCCCAAGAAGAATCAATAGAAGAGGAGTTCTAAAAATTGAAAGATAAAGCTCTAAAAAATGAAATACCAAACTTACTAATGGGTTCGAATAGCATTCTAAGATAAAGGAATCGAATGGTAATTCCTAAAGCAACTATAGTAGCACAAAAATTACTTGAGAAAGTGCATTATTCACCCTTTACTATTCACTCTAGAAGCACAAAGTGAATCATGATTTAAAATCATAGTACTGGTGGAATGGTAGGAGAAATGATATAGCCAAGTATGTGGCTAAGTGCTTAATACATCAAAGGGGAAAGCTGAGCATCAAAGGCTAGGTGGCTTATTGCAACCCATTGAAATTCCTAACTAGAAGAGGACAAATATTACTATGGATTTCATTATAGGCTTGCAAAAAATAACAAAAGGATATGTATTTGGGGTGATTATGCACCGACAAACTAAAATGACCCATTTTATTCTAGTCAAGACGACATTCACTACACAAGAGTATGCATGGATTTATTATAAAGAAATAGTAAGATTGCATGGTGTGCCTAAATCTATTATCTCAGATCAAGGGTGGGAAATGCAAATCACCTCTGTATTGGAATGAAGTAGGCGAGAGGGCATCAGTAGCCCATAGATGAGTGCAAATATAATAGATAAAGTGGCTCAAATTAAAGAAAAGATTAAGATCGCTCAATCACACCACAAGAGCCATGTCAATACCTGGAGGCATGACTTGGAATTTCAAATGGAAGACAAATTATTTCTCATAGTATCTCCTATGAAAGGTGTAGTGAGGTTTGGCGCAAAACTCAAATTGAACCTGAGATATGTGAGCCCTTATAAGTGTAACAGCCTAGGGCCTACCACGTGATATTGTCAGCTTTGGGTCATGTCTAGCCAATAGGCTAGTGCCTAGCCACACAGTTTTAAAACGTGTCATGATATCAACACCGAAGCCCCCACACTCAATCCAGGAACTCTTCCCTCACCCGGGTGATATGGGATCTCACATCCACCCCCGTTAAGGGCTCCAGCGTCCTCAATGGATACATAAACACCCCTAAATTCAGGGAGTTACTCATATTTTAGAGAAAGATCCTACCGAAAATCCAGTAGCCTCCACCGAAATTTGAGGGTTTTTAAACTTGTATATACATTCAATCATCCACATATATCAATTATATCCACAAATCATCCTATGTCCATATTCCAATGGACCAGCTACCAATCTTATGGCATGACAATAGCTAGGAATCAATAATCAATAAATAGTGAGAATTTAAACCATCATCCACTAATAAAGTATCAATAAATGATAGGTCACATAATCTACTAAAATCTCTCTTCAATAAATAATTAAGAATTAAATAAAGAAGTCACTCTATTGCCGCTAGCTCCTAGATTAGGCACCAACCCTCGATTGGGCTCCTCCGTCATGCTTGACATCTAAAACATAAAAAAAAGAGTGAGTTTGGGCACTCAGTAAGTAATAATAGCAAGTAACATATCATAAGTCAATCATCAAGTCACATAGATCAACTCATGCCAATTCCAATGCAATCATATAGCGCTCAGTCCAAATATGCTTATAATCATGCAAATATACAAGTATGCCACTAAGGCCATCACTAAGCTACACAGGCATTCTATCAGCCACACATGCCAATCTCATGCCACAGAGGCAACCCATTAGCCACACAAGCATTCCAATAGCCACACTGGCTATCCTGCCACATAGGCAATTACATTTGTCACATATGTAACCACATGCACACCGATACCATGTCATGACCACACACATCATATCGCATGAGCATAAACATTTTCAAGACACTACAAGTATTAAATCAAAATTTCAACATAAATTCATGTAGATAAACTCAAATAAAAGTACATTCTATAAATATATCACTAAACATCAACATATACAATAAAACACATTACCCGTATGCCAACATGTCAGTCACACTCAACCCACATATATTCGGGAGAATCCTACTTACCTCAAAGAAGATCAATATCCAAATCCTCAAGTTTCACACTCAGCTTCCAATCAATTACTTAACCTACAAACATAGCATGCATTAGCATTCAATCACATATGATTCAAATGGTAATTCTATTCAATTTACAGTGTAGATGAAAACAACTAATCCCATCTTTAGGGTTTATTCTCATGTCATTGCCCAATTATACATTCCCTATACTTATTCTAATAAGAATGTGTCAACACTCCCCAAATAGCAATCTCATCTATTAACACATTGGGAGTTCTCCCCCAAATCCCACTTCTAGTGGTTTCTCCACCTTAATTAGAGTAAATGATCATCTTTATACATCATTTAGGTCATTTCCACAAACAGGGAGACTTAGGAAGTACAAAACAACCCTTTAACATGAAGTTTCTTATTGATACACAATACAATCCCATTTGCATTAGACAATGCCATTACTCTACTTATGCATTCCAAACTTCATAACAAACAATTAACTTGAATATGGTAGTTATTTTCTTATAATGGCAGCTTTAACCAATTAAATTTTAATATGGATTGCAGTGATAGAAAAATTCAGATTTATGACACTCCTTCAAGTTACTATAAAAAAGGTCTTTAAGATTCAATATACATGGAAATTTATGAGATTCCAAGGGTATAAATCTAGCCACTTCTTCTCACATTTCACCTACTCATGATACAAACATTATTCAATATGAAATTTCATTTTAATAATAATCCAACTAAGCACAAATCCACCCAAATTAATCTCAAACAGTCCTTACACATTCAAACAACTTCACATTGAAGCATTTCAACAAATGGGTCATATGCACTCAAAGTTTCAACAACCTGTCTCATGCTTTTTTCAATTCATGCTACATTCTTTTCATTTTCACAACATTAAGTTAACATCATGAATAGGTTAATTGAATCCATCATTCATCTAAACTGTTTTCCATAATCCATTCATGTCCAAGGCATCTCCAACATCCATATTCAGTAGGTTGTCGTCATGGACAACAGCATAGATGGATTCCATGCCTAAAATTCTCTCCCAAATCATGTGATTAACATGTAATTTATCTTTCCCATGAAAGCCCCATTTAATACATGCAAAAATCTTCATTTACAGCCCCTCTAAATGGTATATCCAACCCTAGCAATGAAAATAAAAAAATTGATTCGAGTAATGAAGCTTAGCACATGCTTGGGCGTTGCCTTTCTCTACAAAATTGCAAGAATCCAACTTGATTTCTTCAATCCACACACAAACAACAATAGGGGACAAGAATCAGATTTCTCCTCCACCAATCCACGTTCAAATCAAGTGAGAAATGGTGCTCTTACATTGGGGATGATGATGTGAATGAAGCAACGTAATTTTCTTTGGCAAAATTTCATGGAAATGGGGCATGGAAAGGGGATAGCAGGTATGGACATGGGTTGGTACCATGGGAAGTAGGAGGCTCGAATAAGGGTTGAAAAGGGAAGATGGTGTAGTTATTAGGGTTGGATTCAGTGCTCTTGCAGTGCACCTAGCGCTCCATGCACATACACCATAGTTTTATGAAATTTACACTTTAGTCATGCATGTTTAATATCATCAAATCCATCACTCATAAGTGCATTAAAATGTGTTAAAACTTTCTAACCCAAATTGGATTTTTTCATGAATAAAGTTGCCCTAACTAATATAATCACATAATAATTTTATTTACCATGAATTTTGGCCCGCTCAATAATTAAACCCCAAATATTATATAAAATAAATAAATCATTTGAAAAATCCACATCATGAACCTATATTTATCTCAATAGATCTTACATATAGTTTTTCAAAATTATTTTGCATAATTAATATGCAATTTTTCAAATTTATCAATTTAATATCATCCTTAATTTTCCACTAGGAGCAATTTTGGTGCATTGGGCGTAACTTTCTCATACAAACTCCAAATTGTGTGATTCTTATTCCATTGGATATATAATTTCAAAGGCTATAACTTTTATTTTAATTATGTTTTCCAAATCAGCCTTCATATATGTCAAAAATTTTAATAAAGTGAAAATAGTTTTTATTTTTGGTATATTTAACCCATATAAAGCAGTTTTGGTGCATTGATCATAACTTCCACATTCGATATCCAAATTAGATGATTGGGATAAGCTAGAAAGATAATCTAAAGATCTATATTTTTCATGTTGAACACTTTTCCTAATTCAACTTCCATTTAGGCCACAAATTAAAGTCTCCTTTTCAAAATTTAAATTTTCTCTCTTTTATGTAAATTTAATTATTTTGTCTTGAAATTCTACAAATTTGGCTATATAAGAATATCATTACCCATCTCGTGAAGTTTTAATTTATTCAATTTAACTCCCATTAAAATTAAATAGCTCATATACACTCATACAACAATCTACCATCCAAACCATACATATGCACCCAACCGTACACATAATTAATCACATACTAGTGTATTCACTTATTTGATATAAATCATGCATTTAATCATCTTTAAAATAATTATTCAAGAAAATTTATCACCTCAAAAACCCAAGATGTCACATTCCACCCCCCTTATAAAAAAATTTCATCCCCAAAACATTAAGCTTCATCCCAAAGGTAAGGATACGTGGCTTTCATCATTTCCTCAAGCTCCCAAGTTGCCTCATCTTTAGTGTGATTGCTCCATTGCACCTTTACCAGCCAAATCACCTTGTTCCTTGGTTGTTTCTCCTTACCATCAAGTACTCTAATCGGCCTCTCAACATACTATAAGTTTTCCCCAACTTGAATGTCCTCTAGTCTCAACACATGAGATGAATCTAGCTCATACTTCTGTAAGGAAGATACATGGAAAACATCATGCATTTCACTCATAGACTGTGGTAATGCTACTCGGTAAGCCACCTTACCAACCCATTTTAGTATCTCATATGGTCCCAAATACTTAAGACTCAGGGTGAGGGGGAGATCCTGGCTTAAGTGTGGGGGCTTCAGTGTTGATGGCATGACACATTTTAAAATCATGCGGACGTGACCCTGGGATGTGACCTTAAGCGGATAATACCTCAATAGAAGCTCAGGTTGTTACAATTAGTATCAGAGCTGACCCTCAGTATGCTAGTAATAGGGGTGTTTCTGGCAAGGACGCTGGAGCCCTTGGGTGAGGTGGATTGTGAGATCCCACATCGCCCGGGTGAGAGGGGGAGTCCTGGGTTAAGTATCCTAGTCTCCGTTGTGAAAATGTCCCATATTTTGGAGAAACATGGACGTGACACACCCTGAAGGGAGGGAGTTGAAGGGAAGGGACAAATTTGTGCGCCAATGCCAAGCAGCCTGCGGAGGCCTGAGGTGGCAAAGCGGACAATAGTACACTGTAGGAGCGAAGCTGTTATAATAAGATTCTAGAGCAGATCAGGAAAGTGGAATATTGAGTGACATTACCACCATCTTGAGTGGAATACATGATGTATTCTATATATCATCATTGAGGAAATATAAGCCAGATCCCTCTCATGTAATGGAACTAGAAGAAATCCAAATTGGGGAAAACTTGCAAGATATTCGATAGCAAGACAAAGCAACTAAGGAATAAATTAATTTATTTTGTAGAAATCCAATGGAGCCATCATATTAAGAAAAAAGCAACATAGTATCTTGAAGAAATGATCATGACTAACTACCCTTACTCATTCACTTGTAGTTTCAAGGATGAAACTTTTTATAAGGGGGGGGGGGGGGGGTGGAATGTGACACCCCATAATTTTGAGGTAAAAAATATTTCTTAAATAATTATTTTGAGGAAAATTATGTAAATTGTGCATATGAGCTCATTGAGATTGTGGAAGAAAATTATATGTGTAACTTAATATAAAAATGAGAGAGATGATTAACAACATGTAGATCATATTTAGGATTATTGCAAAAAGGTTGCTAAAGAATTTCATAAAAAGGCTACATTTGTAAGCATAACATACACCACTGGAGCATCAAAGAAGAAGCAGGTTTTTATGGTCCACCACCCCAAAATCCCAGCAATTTTGTTCCTCTCCCATCTTCCATGCCCCAGCTCTCTTGCAATTCCCTTTCTACACCCCCTTTCAACAAATTTTTGTAGGGAAAGTGTAGTATATGTGTGCTACTGTCACTCCAAGCAACTTGTGAGAGAAGATCTATCCATTTGAATGGTAAAAGAAGAAAAGAAAATCTAGAAATATCACCAAAGAAGCTTCTTGCTATAGTTTGTGGAAGAGATTGAAGATTTGGAGTGGAATAATAAGAAATTGTAGTAGTGAGTGTTTTCTCCAAGCTAATTTATACTTTCTATCCTAAATGGAGTGCTATTCTACAAATTCATGGGGCTAGGGTATGAATTTGACTGAATTATTCCTATAAGTTTATGGGGAATTGAGTAGGATGTTTAATTATGTTGTTGGTGTGGAACTTAGCCATGGAAAATTCATGTAGATGGTTGTCCTTGAAATGACCAACCCTATTTTAGCCTTGTGTGGTGTATTCTATGAATAAGTAGGTTTGAAAGAGAATTAATGGAGTTTTGGTCATGATGGATTAGTTAGCAAAGTCACTTTTATGGTAATCATGCCAAATATTGATTTTGTGTTATTGGGGACATGTTCCACATACTACACTTTACTAGGGATTGAGACCTTGAACAATGCACATTAAGTGTTTTATGAAATGACATTATTAGAAGCAAAATGTATTTGAGTGACTTTATCACAACCCTAATTGTCCATTAATTAGGTATTAACCAGGATATTATCTGTGTAAGGAGATAAGAATATATACTAATGAGAATTGGATGAATTTTAGCTAGTCTATGAGACTGAGTTAGATTTCTTACTTAAACATATGTAAATTTGAAATGGTATATATGTTTTGTGTGTAGGATATATTGGACCTTAATCTGGGATCAAGCTGTTGAACTTGAGACCAAGGAGTGTGGAATTGTTTCTATAAAGGTAAGTAGGTTTCCTTTCACTACATACAGAGACATGTACTGGATGGGCATAATGAGTATCCAATGATTTCGCTTACATGCACTGTGTTTTGATAGATGTTTATTTTATTTTGTCATGATTGGAGTGATGAAGTCATATATTTCCATATGTTTAGTTTGAAAGTTGGATTCAGTGATATTTGTTCAACTAGTTTGCCTTGAAATCATAATGGGCATGATGGAATCATGTGATACTTAAGAATATCTTGATAAGTGGGTATTAAATGGAGCAAAACTAAATCATGAATGTGACTAAGAAAACTATAGATGGATGGATGAGGAAATATTCAAGTGGAGGAGGCTAGGTGCAAGAAATTGGGGGTAACAAGTTTGGCGCCCTGGCGCTACTCCATAAAAAATGCATGTTGGGTTGCCAATGATTTTGGTGTCGTGATGCTAATGCAGCTACAATGGCATATGAGAAATTTTCACTTGGACATTTGTGATGCAATGACTTGTGGGGAGAGCCTTCAAGGGGACTTGTTGTGGCATTCCTTTGAGGCTTTGGAGAGAAAAAATGGGGCATGGTTAATGGCATTTGTGTGGATATGCCTTGGTGGCATGGATGTGCATGGATATAATATGACACTCGTGGGGTGTGTTTATGCGCATGGATATGATATGACACTCATGGGGTGTGGATATGCCTTGGTGGCATGGACATGGTGTAACACCGATGAGGTATAAATATGATATGCCTAGATGGCATGGATATAAAATGACACCAATGGGGTGTGGATATGCCATGGTGGCATGGATGCCTTGATGATAAGGCTAGTTCTTATAATGACATGATGATGATGAATGTGTATAGATGAGAATGCCTTCATGATGAAGTAGCATATTAGTCTTGATTTTGAGGCTAAGACTATCACCAGGCTACATATAAGCCTATATTATGAGGGCATGTGCATTATGGGCATGGGGATATGGTTGCATTGTCATGAAATTTATCATGTCATGGAATTGCATGTGTATTGAATTTGATCATGATTTCTAATGGATTATGTTGGTCCCTTGCTAAATGGTAGCTCAAGAGGGGGGGTTGAATTGAGCTTTCAAAAATTTTGGCCAATAACTTTAGACATATGCTTAAAATAAAAGGAACTAAATTTGATGACACATATGCACACGATTTTTATAGTGTTTTGGCCCTTCCTAGATTCCTACTCCATCTCTGAGTCAGTCTCCTCTATTGATCTCAGGTTCCACTAAACACCTGTTGGTTTTATAAGCTCATCAACAACTTATACACGTTGGTTTCCAAGCTCACCAACTAACTTACTAGTTTTACAAGCTCACCATAAACTTTTACAAACTTTTGGTTTTCAGAGCTCACCAACTAACTTGTATACTTTCTCCAAGTCCATCTACTTGCTTTTCTCAATACATCACTTACTATATGAGAATTTTTTTTATTCTGCACACACTTGGTAAATGTTTCAAAGAATGAAAAAGTCTCATCCTTGGAAGTGAGAAACATTATCCAGGCGAATCTAGAATAATCATATATAGTAACATATGCATATTGTTTCCCTCCAAAACTTCTAGTTTTTGTTGGTCCAACAAGATCCATGTGTAGCAATTGAAGTAATTCAGTTGTATATTTCTTTGTTAGTTTGAATGTTTCTTTAACTTGGTTTCCTTTTAAGCAAGCATCACATAACTCATTTTGCTTAAATTTAAGTTTAGGTTAACCATCAACAAGATCTTTGTTGAATAGTTTTTTAATCATGAAATTGTTAGCATGTCCTAGCCTTCTATGCCATAACAAGGATTATTCATTACTCACAATAAGAAATTTGACTTGGATATCAATTAAACATACTAAATATACATTTCCACAATTTTTTTCAAGTACTACAACTAAATTTGAACTATCTATCATAGAACATATATGTGACTCAAACACAATCTAGTAACTATTATCACAAAATTGACTTCTTCAGAAATTCTTGTTGCACTTCTAATAACTTCAAAAGAACCTCTTCTATGAGCCTTAGAACCATCTCTATTGCACTTTTGCGAACTTTAGAAACTACTCAGAACCTATTTAGCAACTCTTCAGAAACTTTTATTGCACTTGCGAGAACTTGAAAAACTACTCTGAGTCTCTTCTGTGAGCTTTGAAACCATATCTGTTAACCTCTTTTGCGAGCCTCAGAACTACCTCTATTGTATTTCTAAGAAAGTCAAAAACCACTTAACACTAGTTCCTAATATCAAAACCCCTTCAGAGATTTTGATGCACTTCTGAAGGGTAAGCTGCTTCAGAAATTTTGAGTTTGACAATTTTAACCATGTCAAAATATCTTTAAAACTTGCAACATACTTCTAACAGTTAAGCTACTTCAAAAATTCTGAGTTTTGTGCTTTTCAACTATGTTAGAATTCCTTTAGAACTTCTGACACACTTTTGACAATGACAAGCTCATCCAAAACTTTTGATGATAGCGAAATCCTTCAAAATCTTTGATGGTTTCAAAATTCTGAGATCAATACTTTACTTTTTCAGAAGTTTTGCCGTTAATATTCACAACTCAAAAATTTACTTTATTACTTAAGAGATACGCTTCACTTAGTCAGAAGTTCTGATGTTAAATATGAATACAAGTTTCAGCATTATGATAGTGCAACTAAATAAAACTATTGCAATTTTGAACTTTCCAAGTAATGAATTTTTTATTTTGATGTTGTGGCATTAGATTTTTTGTTTGCCAAGTACCCAATGAAGATTTCAAATGCCATGGTGCTTAACTTCTTCAACTTGTCTTTTTCTCTTTTATTTAAAATTGATGATGCCTTTTGCATATTTTCAATAATTTTACACTTGAAACAGAAACTAACTCTATTAAGTGCAACATTTAAGTAAAACTGATGAACTTACATCAATTCAGGATCAAAAATATGTGAATTTAGGTATTAAAACATGATAAAATATAAACTTATCAAATACCCCAAACTTAGCTTTTTGATCATCTTCAAGCAAAATAGTAACCAAACTTATGAAATAGTTAGGATAGTCTCTCTCAATCAATCAACATGCTGGACAAATTGCACATATACACATAACTTAAAATCATTCAAGACACTTCCTAAGTAATCGCATGAAACTCATGCATCTTCAATCCCTTCATGAAGTGAGCATGTGTGTGTGTGCTTTGTCAATCTCATGTTACATGCATGCCTGTCGTTTAATAATATGCAATTCAGTAATTCTAATGATTTTCATAAAACATTCCATAAGCTTATTTTTCATAATCCCTCTCCACTAATGTAGACAACTCTTTCCACTTGAATCAATAGGTATTTGTTAAGATTGTAATGCGGCCTTGAGTTTAGCTAACAAAGAAAAGGAATAAAGATTCACACAGTAAGAGATCATAAATGAGTTGCACATGAATGTTTATTCTCTTGACTTTTTGTTTGAGGTTCTTTCTCTTGTTTATGGGTTGTATTACTACCACACCCCCAAACTTAATTTCTTTTAAGTTCTTTGGGATATGATCTGCCCAATTAAAGGTGAATCCTTATTGATATATTTTTTGTCATTTTTCTTTATTTTGGCATTCTTCTTTTAATTACACCTAAACTTATCTTCTTCTAATTCACTCATACCTCTCTAATGACTATGTGTATAGAATATATTTCTTACTACATGGTCTTTTTGGCTAAAAGGGTTTGGATGATGAGTTTAAAGAAAGAAAAAGTTGAATGGTGGTCTTTCACAAGCTTTGCATATGTCATCTTTCATTAAGGCTTAATGGGGACATTAGTGACATGATGTACTAGTTTAGCTTTAAAGGCTCAAATTGATCAAACAATGCCTAAATCATTTTTAAGTAAACATGTTATCTAGGATTTCACCTTGAGGAATAGTCAAACAAGTTCTAGCATGATCATGACATAAAGCACTCAATGAAAATTTCATCATTCATGAAAAAGAAAGACTTTACATGAGAATTATTCAATCACAAGGTGGTGCCTATCCTTCCTTCTAAATCATGAGTAATGGCAATAAAAAACTAAACCTATGTTATTGACCATTAAGAGAGAATCCTATTCAGTTTCAATGTTTAACAAATTTGAATAATTGCCCATGGATTTTCTTAGCTAAGTTAGAAAAAATTAAAGCTAATTGAAAATGTATGCCTATGAAAAACTTTTGCCAAAATTGAATGAAAGTCTTCAAAAAGATCCCCAAACTTAAACTGAACATTATCCTTAATGTGAAAGAATGAAAGAAATTTAAGATTGAGGGCTTCCCTGAATGAAGTGATGTTGTGTTGTGATGTAATCTCCTCTGAATGTGGACAAGAATTTATCAAACAAATAATGTTTGCTAGGAGACATTATCTGAGATAAAGAGAAAAAAAGAACCTAAGCAAAAAAAGAAAACAAAATGAAACAAAACTAAACCAAAAAATCCTAACTTTGTAAACTAAAAAGAATAAAAATAGCAAAACAAGAAGGGATGAAGAAGTAGTTCTGATTTATAGTCTTCAGCCTAACTTTGTCACTTCTTCATGCATTCAATTTAAATTTCTCCTCTGCTTTGTGACTTTTGATTCTGAAGTTATGCATACCAAGAACAAGGTTAATCCCCTTGATGTGAGCTGATGTCCAACTGAAGGCATGTTCCTGTTCATGTGGCAATTCCACTAATTGGTCCTCTTGAACTTCATCAAGTACAGATGACATGATCGGTGGCAATATGTTATCTTTGGAGGGCTTGGGGTATACAGTCATAAGAGTGGTTTAGTTCATTAAATTTGACAAGTTAATCATGAGACTTATCTCCCACTTCAAGTGTGTTAGTGGGTTGGTAAATTGTTGCATTCTCCTCCACAAGTTATTCTACTTCATCAACCCTAAAACAATTGTCAAAAATATTAGGTAGTTTCATAGCTTTAGAAATATTAAATTTAACTTCCTCATCCTGAACATGCATAGTTAGCTATACCTTTTGTACATCAATTAGTGCCCTTCCAGTAGGTAAAATTGGCTTCCCTAAGATGAGCAGAATCTGTTGGTTTTCCTCCATGTCAACAATCATGAAATCTGTAAGAAAGATAAACTTGTCAACTTTTACTAGAACATTTTTCACAATACCTCTTCGATGTCTAATTGTGCGATCAGCTAGTTGAAGTGATATTGTGGTTTCTTGGACCTCTCCTAATCCTAATTTTTTGAAAATAAAAAAAGGCATTAAGTTAATACTTGCTCCAAAATCACATAATGCCTTTTCAAAATAAGAATCACCAATAGTGTAAGGAATAGTAAAACTCCCTGGATCTTTCATCTTTTGTGGCAGTTTATTCTGTAGGCTAGCTGAGCATTCTTCATTTAATTTGAAAGTTCGTATTCCTCCAACGTCTTCTTGTTTTTCAAGATCTGCTTCAAAAATTTTACACAGTTGGGTGTTTGTGCTAAGGCATCTGCAAAAGGAATGTTAATATGCAGTTTTTTAAATATGTCAAGAAATTTAGAGAACTGCTTATCCATCTTATGCTTTTGAAGTCTTTGAGGACATGGAATTGGAGGCACATATGGTTTAGGATTATCTGGAAAAAGTTTGCTTTTTCTTACCTTTTTTGGTTACTTAACAATTTCTTCTTATCTCTCCTTGGGTGAAGGTTGTTCTTATTAGAATAAATACATGGTTTTGATGATAAAAAAACTTGATTAAAGATTATGTATTAATGATTGTTGCTAAGTTTTAGTATGTAGAATCAAGTTGCAGATCTCATAGACAAACAAACACAGAGAAGATATTCCAAGATGTTGATCTATCTTACCAAAAAGACATGGACTAATGCAGAAGCAAAAGATGAAGTAACACTATAGACAAAGCTCAAATAAAAAGGAATCAACCAAGCTTCCATTCATCTATGAAAATGGAGACTGTATCTAATGAATGTAAAACAACATGCAAAATAATAGACTTCATCTATCATAAGTAAACCAATAATCATTTGTAATAAACAAACAAGGCAAAGAAGTGGAGGTTGTCTGGTAGAGTAGAGAAGTTTGTCTGGCAGAGAAATGGTGCTTGTCTGTACATTTAAGCTCATCTACTCTCTACAACAGACAATGCAGAAGATGAAGCAGTGAAGAAAATTTGCCTGTACCTCAATGGTTAGTCTGTTACTTACAATAGACAACCTACTAGATGAAGCAATGAAGAAAATCCATCTGTGCTCCAACATCCCATTTGTTACTTATAATAGATAACTCAACAGATGAAGTATTGAAAAAATAAGTCATCTATGCTTCTATAGTTCAACAAATAATCTATAAGACAAAGCACTGGAAAGCATAATTTGTTTACAATCTGTCTGCTACTTATAACTGACAACCCAACAAATGGTGTGATGAAACAACACCTCTATGATTTGTCTGCTACTTACGAAGTACAAATAAGAAGATGAAGGAACTTTGTCTGATGTACAATTGGATAGATACTTTGTCTGTCAAAAGTGAAAGACGAACAATGGACAAATCGAAATGTTGGTCTCTATTCAGCATTAATGATGTCCTTTCCAGATTGATGAAAGAATCAACCATTATAGCAATACCTTGACCAAAGCTTATTAAGAATTTTGAAATCATCTTCTCCAAGGTTAGTGCTACTGACATTTCAGCAGACAAGGATTAAGTAGAAGTAAAAAAATTCAAATGTGCTAATCATAATGGTCTTCTATCATTAATGGAGTTCATCTACACCAATACTAGAATTCAAAGCAACTATAAATGAAACATCATTGGAGCAGGAGGAAGTAACCAAATATCAAGGAAGTTATTCAAAAATCCTTTTGAGAGCATTTACTGATCTGAGCCAAAACCTTCTGTTATCTTTCAAGAGTCAAGAGCCTTGCATTCAAACCTTTCTCAATTTTCTTTGAAGGCTATCTACCACCTTTTGGAAAGATTATTTACTTCTAAATTCAAATTTCAAAAACCTTCTCCTATGCTTATTAAGAAATATCTATGCTTCAACTTTTAATTTTCATTCATTGTAAATTCCTTAAGCTAGTGGTTGAGACTAGACTCAAGAGGAGTTGTGACTATCTTGGTGTAAAGAAGAGCTATTTATTCATGCCCCCTAGAGCTAGAATGTAGAAGAGTGTTGGGAGCACTGTGATTATACCCCCTAGAGCTAAAATCTAGAAGAGTGCTGGGAGTACTATGTTTATGCCCTCTAGAGTTGGAATCTGGAAGAGTGTTGGAAGCACTATTGTATTCTAATATTGGGAATAGTGGAACCCAAGACCCTACTAGAAGAGTATTCTTGGAAGAGTGGAGTAGAGTGTTTACTTGAACTACTATAAAAATCCATGTTCCTTATTTATTTTTGCATTGATTGATTGAGTGATTTGAATTAATTGCTAGAGGGACGATTGATCCTAAAGGGGTAGAGCAATAATTTTTAAGTACCTAATTCACCTCTCCCATCTTAGGTTTTTGCCTAATCTTCAGGATTAACAAGTGGTATCAGAGCAGACAACATAAGCATTTTTAGTGATCCAATGGCAAACCCATGATCCTCTTTACAAATACTTGCCGAGGGGGAATTGTCTACCCAGCCACCCCTTTTTGATGGAACCAACTTCGCTTACTGGAATTTAAGGATGAAACAATTCATTATAGCCAATGATATGGAGTCTTGGAAGGCTATTAAAGTTGGAATCACTCTTCCCACTATTGAAGTAGATGCATGGATTAAAGAGAAAGCCACCTTAGTCCAAGATAATGAAAAGGCTATGAACTCTTTATTCTATGGATGATCTTCATCTAAGTTTGATACTATTGCTAAAGGTATTTGGAATAAATTAGTATCTATATATGAAGGATTCTCACAAGTTAAAGGAACTAGAAGAAATATGTTTATAGGAGAACAAGAAAATTTTAAGATGAAAGACGGAGAAAGTATACCAAACATGTATGCTCATTTTTCTAAAGTTACTATTGCTTTGAAAGGATTGGAAAAAGAAGTCACAAATTTTAAACAGGTAATGAAGATATTGAGGGCACTACTAAAATCATGGAACCAATAGATCACAATAATAGAGGAAGCAAAGGACCTGAGCACTCTTTTGGTGGACAATCTCATTAGCTCACTAATATCAAATGAGCTGATCAAAATTAAAAGAAAGGATCCAACAACGCCAAAGAAAAGTATTAATCTTAAAGTGACCAAAGACAGTAGCAGTGATCCAACATCATAATCAAAAGATGACATGCCCATGTTGGTTAGAAACCTTAGAAAGTTTACAAGAAGTAACAGAGGCAACACCTTAAGGAGATAGCGTAGACAATAGAAGAAAATGGCTAAAAGAAACAAGGATCTCCCCACATGCTATAGATGTGGAGGGATCAGACACGTCTCCTGAGTGTCCCAATGAAAAAAAAGTAAATATGAATGAGAAGGGTAAAAAGAAAAGAAATACTTCGGTGTCTTCAAGAAACCAAGCTAGAGGAATGTACGTGAATGATGATGACTCATTAGGGACAAGTTTAAGTGATAAAGTTGAAAATGAAGTTGTACACCTATGCTACATGGCCCAAATGGAGAACGAATCAATAGATCAAATCACCATTAACAGTAATGCACAACGGAGGTGGAGACAAAGGTAAGTCTCAAAGCTACATCTAGCAATGCCTAGTTCATGGTTATTGGCTGCTCGAGACATAAGATTGGGAATAAGAAGTTATTTAAAGAATTGAAGCTGATAAATGGAGGAGCAGTTGGATTCGACAACAATGACAAAGGCCTCATTAAAGGGATAGGTAAAATTTATGATATATTCAATGCATGCATAGGGGCTGAATTATATGTGGAAGGACTCAAGCACATTTTGATAAGTAGTCAATTATGTGACAAGGGTCACAAAGTTGTGTTTGAACCATCTGCATGTAATGTATTTAGTATAGACAATGATCTCTTGTTTAGCAAAAAAAGGTATGGAAATATTTATCGAGTACAACTAGATGATATTGTTGAAAAATGATTACTTGCAGTCAAAGATGATCCATGGGTTTAGCATAAAAGGATAGGACATATAAACATGTCAAACATCAAATCATTTTAGAAAAAGGATCTTGTGATTGATTTACCCAAAGTAAACTATGACAAAAATCAAATATGCAAATCATGTCAATCGTCAAAACAGACCAAAGTATCCTTCCATCTAAAAATGAGGTACCTATATCTAGACCTCTAAAATTACTACATGTGGATCTATTGGGACCATCAGATATTGTCACCCTTGGAGGAAAAAGATATGTATATGTGATCATGGATGACTACTCTTGATTCACATGGGTAATTCTTTTGAGTAGCAAAGATGAAGCATTTTCAATGTTTTATACATTCTCAAAGCTAGTTCAAAATGAGAAACAAATGAAAATTGTGTCTATTTGTAGTGATCATGGTGATGAATTTGAAAACAGAAAATTTATTGACTTTTGTGATGAAAAAAAGGAATTCATCATAGTTTCTCATCCCCAAGAACTTCTAAATACAATGGAGTTGTGGAGAGAAAGAATTGAACAATTAAGGAAATGAGAAGGATCATGTTAAATGATAGTAAGCTATCCAAAAGATTATGGGGAGAAGTAGTTAGTACAACTTGCCATGGGCTGAATAGGATTACCATAAGAGCAATCTTAAAGAAAATCCCATATGAGTTTGGAAAGGAAGGAAACCAAATATCTCATATTTTCATTCCTTTGGATGCTCATTTTATGTGCTGAACAATAGAAAAGATAACCTTCGAAAGTTTAACCCAAAAAGTGATGAAACTATCTTTTTCAGTTACTCTTCTAATAATAGAACATTTAGAGTATACATTAAGAGGACACAGGTTGTAAAAGAGTCTATAAATGTTAAATTTGATGAAGCAAATGTAACCCTAAGAAAGGGGTGTGATAGTAATGCAGATGAAATTGCAACAAATATGAAGAAGCTCAAATTGAAGGATCAAGAAGATGACATAAACTGCGAAGACATACAAGGTTCATAAAATGAAGAGGAGGTAAGTACAGGTAATTTTCCCTATCAACCTCCTACTAATTTGAGATTTATTAGTGCTCATCTTAGAAAACAAATCATAGGTAATGTCTATGATGGTGTAAAAATAAGAAGATCTATGCAAAATGTCTATGGTAATTATGCTTTCATTTCTACAATTGAAGTAACTAGCATTGATCAAGCTTTAAATGATGCGAAGTAGAACATTGCAATGTAAGAAGAGGTTAATCAGTTTGAAATGAACAAAGTATGAGAGTTAAAACCAAAGAACGTTGATATAAGTAGAACTAAATGGGTATTCAGAAAAAAGTTGGATGAGAGTGGATTAGTTGTAAGAAATAAAGCACGATTAGTTGCTAAAGGGTATTCCCAAGAAGAGGGGATAGACTTTAAAGAATCATGTGGCCCTGTAGCTAGATTAGAAGCCATTAGAATGCTACTTACCTTTGCATCCTACAAGAACTTTAAGTTATTTCATATGGATGTAAAGAGTGTATTTCTAAATGGATATTTAAACAAGGAAGTGTATGTAAACC
The DNA here is from genome assembly GCA_036873735.1 of Pouteria campechiana. Classification (NCBI taxonomy): domain Eukaryota; kingdom Viridiplantae; phylum Streptophyta; class Magnoliopsida; order Ericales; family Sapotaceae; genus Pouteria; species Pouteria campechiana. Next base: position 26,284 of record JAYJMB010051246.1, read on the forward strand.
AACCTCGTGGTTTCAAAGATGATGATCAACTTGATCATGTCTATAAGCTCACTAAAACATTATATGGTTTGAGACAAGCTCTAAGAGCTTAGTATGAAAGGTCTAGCAAATTGTTAAGTGATCATAAATTTATGAGAGGAAAATTTGATACTACCTTGTTTATCAAAAATATTGACAAGGATTCTTGATAGTTCAAATTTATGTAGATGATATTATTTTTGAAACTACTTATGAGAATCTCTGTCAAGACTTCTCAAAGATTATGCAAGCTGAATTTGAAATGGGTACGATGGGAGAATTGAACTACTTCCTTAGATTGCAAATCAAGCAAAGAGGTGATGAAAACTACATTTATCATTCCAAATGTATTAAAGTGATGTTGATGAAGTTCAAACTAGAAGAAATTAAGGCAGCAAGTACTCCAATGAGCACATCAACAAGGTTGGACAAAGACAAAAAGGGTAAACTTGTAGATCAAAAGCAATATCGAAGTATGATTGGATCTATTCTTTAACTTACTGTATCTAAACCAGATATTCTCTTTAGTATATGCTTATGTGCTAGATTTCAATCCAGTCCTAGGAAGTTTCATCCTACTGCAATAAAATGAATTTTTAAGTATCTATCTCGCTGACACACTAAATCTACGGTTCTATTATCCCAAGGGAACTAATTTTGAACTTATTGGATATTCAGATGCTGACTTTGGAGTATACAAAGTGGATAGAAGAAGTACTAGTGGAACCTGTCAATTCCTAAGAAATAGTCTAGTATCATGGTTCTCTAGAAAGCAAACTAGTGTTACTCTCTCCACAGCAGAAGCTGAATATATAGAAGCTGAAATTTGTTGCGCTCAATTGCTATAGATGAAACAACAACTTCTCGATTATGGACTAAGCTATAGAGACATACCCATCAAATGTGACAATACTAGTGCCACATGCTTGACAAAGAACTATGTTCTACATTCAAGAACCAAGCATATAGAAATTAGGCACCACTTCATTAGAGAACATATAGAAAATATAATATATGTTTAGAATATATGCTCACAAATGCTTAACTTGCTAATATTTTTACTAAGCCACTGCCTCTAGACACTTTCTGCAACACTAGAGGAGACTTAGGCATGTCTAGTGTGAACATCTAAGAATGAAATCTTTAATGCTTCTATACCTAAGATTGCAATGTTGAATATGCCTTCATGAGACTAGACTTCATCTGAGATGAAGACAGTTACTTTTATACAGTGCTCTACTCTCACTTCATCTGAATCATAGTTTTTGAGGTTGAGTACAACTTGTTTCCTTGCCAAAATCAATTTACAATTATCATTATCACATCAAACTCTATTTTTAGCATGATTTATTCTCTCTTTCTTCAATAATCATATCAACTACCTCGTATAGCCCCCACATTGAGTCTATTTTAACCTATGACCAGCAATCCTTCTCTGCACTACAACAATGAAGCAACTCGGGGAAGAACATCTAGAAAGAAGATATGAAGGCAGACTGTCATATGGTGGAAATTGAAGCATCCAAGGATGTCTCTTCACTTCTCTAGGTTTCTGTTTGCAACAATGTTCCAGTTCACCTCTAACATCAGAAATATTTCTTTTCAAAATGTGGCTCTCAAGAACATAATTTATATTTCAACCACTTTTACCCCTAGACTAAACTTCATCAATACTTGGGGCCCTTGAAGAGAGGGGAAAGGAGGCTCCAATCGCCTCATTAACATCTCCTTGCCCTCTTCCCTTCCTTGAAAATTTGTATCATCCACTGTGATACAAAGTTCTCATCCTCCTACCTCCCCTCGTCTGTGGTCTCACACACAACCTCTCCTACCCTTAACACACAGGCAGAGTTATTTTTATTTATGTTTGTAGCTTCTTTTTGTACTGAAATGGAATAAAATGGTTTCATCATTTTCAAGCTACTTCTAGCTGTGTGTGTTCTACAAGTTTTATTTTTCTTTTTACTTAGGACAAAAAGGGAGAGAAGGACTCTACAAATTATCTCAAAGGGGAATTCAAAAATGCATAATCTTTAAATAATCAAAGGGAGAATACATATAAAATGAGCCAAGGGAAATAATAGAAAAAGGAAACTTGAGGAATGATTAAACTTTGCAAAATATTTTTTATTGCATACATTTAGGGGGAGATTATCTATTATGAGATAATTTTTAATCAAGTTTTATCATCATCAAAAAGGTGGAGAATATTAGAATAAATGCATGATTTTGATGACAAACAAAACTTCATTAAAGATTATGTACTAATGATTGTTGCCAAGTTTTTAGTATGCAAAATCAAGTTGCAGATCTCATGAACAAATGAACACAGCAAAGATATTCCAAGACGTCAATTTGTCTTACCAAAAATACATTGACTAATGCAGAAGAATAATTCATTTGTAATCTATCTGCTACTTACAACTGATAACCCAACAAATGGAATGATGAAATGACATCTCCACGATTCATCTACTACTTACAAAGGACAATCTAGAAGACAAAGGAACATTGTCCAATGAATAGCTGGACAGATGCTTCATCTGTCATAGGTGAAAGATCAATAATGGGCAAACTTAAACGTTGGTCTCCATTCAGCATTAATGATATCCTTTCCATATTGATTAAAGAATTAGCCATTGTAGCAATACCTCAACCAAAGCTTATTAAGATTTAGAGATCATTGTAAGGCCCTGGAAAATTTTACAAATGTAAATTTTTGTTATTGTAAAGTTTTGCTAATTTTGCCGGGTCGATA
>JAYJMB010051257.1:8902-29056 GCA_036873735.1 Pouteria campechiana
TAAGTAAATTAGGTTTTATTTGCCATGGGGTTTTTTTATAAATAGGGTAGCATGCATAAGGATTTATAAACTTTATTTGATGAATTGAAAATCAAATTATCCTTTGTTCTTTCGTCTTCTACTCCTTTCTTCCCTTCTTATCCCCTTAAGAGGGTCTACCTCTTTCTTCTCCTTTCTTTCCCTCTTGCCCTACATCAATTTCGTATCAGAGTATATTACGAATTTAGTTGAGAATAAATTGGTTTCTCTATTTCCCTCTCTTCTACTCTTGCCCCTAATTCTCCTAATTCACCTAATTCTCCGAATTCTTCTATTTTTCTCCCATCTTTCCTTCTCATCCCTTAAGAGGATCTTCCTCTTTCTTCACTTCTTGTCCTGCATCAAAAAACATGGCCCAGGGATGGTTCCAGCACCTTATCCACACCCCTTACCATTAGACTTGAGTTTGTTAAATTTGAACATCATAACATTTAATTCCAGACATGCTTGCATGAGGATAAGCAAAAGTAAGCCCTAGAGAAAGTAGGATAGCATCTAAGGAATTTAAATAATAATTGTGATTTATGATATAGGATTCAGACACAAACTTGGCAAATGAATAAATGATGAATAAATGAAAAGAAGAGATTAATACCATGAGTTACAATAGACACACACATAACACAAACAACTACAACCTGAATAGTCATTGTAGTTTAATAAAGAAGAAACAATGAAATAGAGTCATTGAAGTTTAACAAAGAACCCAGGAACAATCAAATTGCTAGCTTTTTTCAAATGGCAACAGGTTCCAGGTCCTCAGAGTACTTGATTTTCCTATCGATCTGAAAATTCTCAAAGCATCATAAATTTGTTCCAAAAATCAACATTAAGTTTCATAGAATCTGCATCCCACTAGTAACTTTCATTGGAAGAGGAGTGCATGAGCATTCATGCTCCTACCTAGCCGTGTTCCTTGCCATCTGAAAAAAAAATTCCAAATAATCACATTTATCATGCCTATTTTTAGAAAACTAGTAGTCTACCCAGTGTTCACTTTATTGATAATTAAAGAAATATTGGTGATCTTCGAAAAAGATATTCTTGCTTTTATTGCAGATAATATCATTTTCATCAGGAGATTTTATTGGAAAATAAAAATTAAATATTTTAAAAATCAAAATCTTTTTAATCAAAATCTATGATAAATTAAGGCAAATGTAAATACATATTAAAGAAAAAAATATTACTTTAAATGCTAACATTTAGTAATCAATGGAAATACATAAGAGATCCATACATACAATCTTGACAAATTTAGTATTAATTCAATACATAAAAATTAGGTATATATTGATATAAAATATATAAATAATATATGCTAAATACTTTTAATGATTAAAGGAGATTATCATAGTTGTTTGAGAAGACACAAGGGAAGAATTGGTTGAAAGGGGGTTCAAGCAATAATTTATAAAACAAATAATAATCTCTCTGATATTGTCGAAAATTGGAAATAATATTGATAATATCTCCAATAACTTTGGTAAATTAGAGATAATTTGATAATATCTCGGGTATGCTCAATCATATCTTTTAAATTATCAATAAAACCTGGAATAGATAAAAATATCAATTCATATTTAGACAATTTATCTATCACCTTATAAAAGGAATAAAGGATATCATAAAAGATAATATCAATAAAGCAAATGCTAAACAATTTATCAGTCACCTTATAAAAGGATGGTATCAAATATAATATCAATAAAGAAAACACTACTCTAGATAATTTATCAGTCGCACCTTATAATAATTGCCGTATTATCTTCTATGCAGATAAAAGGATAATAAACCCAAATCAATAAATCAGCTACCCAATGCTTCATTAGATATTAATAGTAGGCAACTACCGTTTGTAGTATCTTCCACAAAGATGACTGTTAACCCTCTCTTGATAAGCCATTCATTGATCAAATGAATTGCCTTTGACTGTTGCCCCTTCTTAGATAAGCCATTAAAGAGCACTTTCACTCTAATTAGGAGAATTTTCAACTTTGGTGACAGGGATTTCACTCTAAAGAGAAAAAATTTCAACTTCAGTGACGAGGTTGCCACCCCACCAAAGATGCAAGCAAAGAGCCTTACCATTGCACCAAGCAACACCCTCTAAACTCTACAATCCTAGTAAAAGCAAGAATTAGATGCATCACCTATGTAAAATTTTACTTCAAGAGCAAGAGCAAACTTATGTAAGAAAGTTAAGATCTGCATAACCATTTGATAACTATGAATATAAGCATGTGTAATGAAGCAACCACAGAAATAAGGATTGACATGCTACAGAATCAGCAAACTACACCACACAATGCAATTACCAAATAAATAGCCACCAACAGATTCACTTAGAAACAGTCTTGCAAACTATATAGAGAAGGGACATACATCAATAGACAGGCTACCAGAATCCGTAGATAATGACAGACGTCGAGAGGCAGCATCCATAGACTCTCCCACAGTCTGTCCCAATGAGTTTGAGCGGCTAGTGGATGATAAAAATGAATTAGGAGAGATCAAAACTTCTGCAGAGTGGGATGCAAGTATTTGGCTTTGCAAACGTAAATGATCTTCAACTAGCATAAGAATCACAATAGCATTCTCTGCCAAAGCTACAGAAAGCTGAGCAGCAGATTCTGCTTCTGCCTTAGCATCTTGCGGAGACAAACCCTCTGCGGCAACACCAGCAGCTGCTGCTGCAATGACTTGAGTCTGTTGCAACAACAAATGGATGAACATAGACATACTTGTAGATTGATAATTGACCCCACTTAAGGTGGGCAATAGCAAATTATTATTATTATGATGATGATGATGATGATGGTAGTGGTGGTGCAGACATTCTTGTAGATTTCACATCTTAATAGCAGTTCTGAATTTTCCAAAAAATGTTGTAAAGCATTGCAGCAAGTCAGCATCTGACATAATTGGAACTGGATGCTTCTGAGGTTTAAACTGATAAATGGGAATAAGTCAACAACACCTGGTTCTACTTCTGAACAAACAAGGCTGGCCAAGTAACATGCAACTAGCAGTGAACTTTCCTTTTTGAAACAAGCCAAAAGCAAGAATTGCAACCTAATCATGTTCCTAAACCCTAGCTAGAATGACAGAAGATTCCAAGCAATGGACCACAAACTACACATCTATTCTATGCATGCAACTCACATATGCATTCATCCTGTTCATTAAAAATACATTCTAATTAGCTCAATTTAATCCCAATTAAGTCATCACGCCAACCCAACCAAGTTAACATGAATTCTGGGGTTTTCAACCCACTGTACATACCATAGTTCAATGAAAATTTTTCCAGTAACTTACACATTGATCTTAAGACTCATGACCCATAGGATGCGTTAATTTTGCAACATTTGCAGTGACCTCTTATCCCTTCCAGAATTTCCATGGACCTTTCTGAAGTCTCATTTCTTTGACAATCTTGCACACAAAGTAGCATGATAAATAGTACAGCTATGTATTTGAACTAATAGATGGGATAAGTACACAATAATTGAGCCATCATTCTTAACATAATGGGATGCATGCGTACCATTAAAAACTTTTCTCGGACATTAGGCTCGCATTTACTTTTCCCATGTCCACTTGTGTCAAGCTGAGGCATGCTCTAAACTCTTTATGGAGACTTTTAAGGGTAATTTGCATTTACCTCCCTAACTTTTTCAATTTTGCAATTTTCGACCAATAACTATTGATTTTGCATATTTAGCATTATTTTTGCAAATATTTTGCAAAAAGGGCCATCTTACTGATGGTCATTAGAGTTTCAAATATAAGTCAAAGTTTAACTGATTAAACTCTTGATAGATCAACTTTGACCAAATTTTTTAGCTTGCTTATACATGATCAGGGCCATGTAATAGTATTAATGGACTTTACCCCACTTGATCTTGATGGCCAATGACTCAGATGATGGAAATGGGCTCTGAAAACCCAAGATCAATAGGATGAACATTTTTTAATTTATCTAATCAATCTTAAATTTTCGGAGCCCATCTCCATCATCTAACTCACTAGTCATCAAGATTAGGTGGGCACAATCCAGGAATATTATTACATGGCCTTGATCATATATAGGTGGACCAAAAAATTTGGTCAAAGTTAACTTATCAAGAGTTTGATCAGTCAAACTCTAACTTCCATTAGAAACACTAACAGTCATTAGTTAGATGGGCCTCTTTGCACTTTGCAAAATATTTGCAAAAATAGGGGTCCATATGCAAAATCAACAGTCATGGAGTTAAATTTGCAACATTGAAAAAGGTAGGGGAGGTAAATGCAAGTTACACAGACTTTTAATTAATAGTACCAGATACTACAGAAAATGATATCCAACCATCATATCAATAGAAAATTTCCCTTTTAACTCGCTAGCACAGTTGTCATGTCAGCCATTCATTATTTAAGTTTTATAGTAGCTTCATACATCTTGAAATGGCAAAGGCATGTACAAAATTGTAGTATCTCAAAAAGAGGTTGAACAAAGTCCCTAAAATATGGAGAAATATGAAGGCCCCCAAATGATACTACAAGGTAGTAATCTCACCCTTTGGTTTGAGAAAAAGAGACAAAAAAGTATAAAAAAAAAAAAGATGGAAAAAGGTAGGTAATGATGTTAATCGTAAAATGATTGAAGATAAAATAGATAGGCTAATTATTTGAAAAAATAGGTTAGGTATGGATAGTTAAATGTTACATCAGTCTAGAAAGGAGAGAAAATGTGGCTTTTATCTTTCTTTTTCACAAAAAATCTTTTACCCTTCTTTTCCCTCAAACCAAAAATACCTAAGGTTCCATTTCGTAATGAGGAACTGGGGGAGGAAAAGTTTTACACCCTTTTTGAACCCTTTTCTCAATTCTTTTAATGTGAATTGATATTTTGACTACCTAATAACTCTACTTTTCCTCATTATTATCTACATTTTTAATTATTATTTCTCATCTTTTCATACAAAAAGCCTACCTATTTTGTCTTAATTTAGTTTATTTCTAATCATTATTCTCTATCACATCACATCATTTCCTCTCTTTCCCTTACCTTTCCATATTCCATTTTTTCTCAACTCTTTTCCACATTTCTAAACGAACCCGTAAAAGTAAATGCCCCATGAATCAGAGTCCCCTAGTACCACAGGGGACCTTATCCAAGCATGTGCATGGGCCTAATGTTGATGCTTCTATGAAAGATACTCTAAAAAGAAAAATGTATCAACAAGCAAAAAAAAAAAAAAAAAGCATACCCAATGCAGAAGGCTCCCACCAAAATAGGGTCTAGGGAGAGCGAGATGTATGCAACTAGAACTTCATATTAAAAGATGTTGTTTCTGAGACTCAAATCCGTGCCACCAAAGACACAAGAGAAGGGCCTTACTCTTGTGCAACACGGTGTCCTCTAAGAATGAATGAATAGGCATAAGGCCCAAATTTTATTTCAATCCATCAAATAGATGGGCCGCAATAAAGTAAAGAATTGAGAAGTTGCAACAACCCTCAAATTCCATTATCATTCATTCAATGAACGAAAAAGCATACTTGGCTTTTTCCACACTTGAAAAAGAGTTTGCATGAACAGACCTCACTCAAAAGAGTTTATACACGCCCATAAATCAAATTGGCTGCCCTAGAGGAAGTCTCGTTAAAATGAATTTTCAAGCTTTCTCCATCCTTGAAATGAAAAAAAAAGGTTATAAATACCACACAAAAGTAGGGAAATTTTTACTTCAGAACTTTTCTGCAATGTCCAAATTTGCATTGTTAGCATATTAGCTTTCATTCCATCTTTTATTAGACCTTGATGGAAACTGTCTTCTGAACAAAATCATAAAGAAATTCAAAATCTAAACCACAAAGGAGACTGCAGCATATTCAAACACATTGATTCAAAAACCAGACAATGAGGTACTTTTTGTATTAGAGTCTGAATGAAAAGGGGATGAATATTGGCTTTACCTGGACCTGAAGTTCCCTGGCGGCAAAATCCAGTAAGCCCCCAAGAAGTCTTCGTTTAAAAACAGGCAATGACTCCTCACGCCTTCAAACAATAAATAAAGGAGGTTTAGTAACAAATGAATTGGTATAAGGAGTTTCTGCAAGCAATGGAAGACACTGCATTAGAAAATTTTAGCTAAAGTGGCGTGTATGTAAAAACTAGAATAACTTAATTTCAAGCAGGAGCTTCTTCAACAAGAATAACAATATTAAAAAAAGTCTATGTTAAAATAAATGTCTAAGAAAACAAATAACACCTTGTGACTGATATTCTTCATATTGACATGCCCAATGGACTTTCCACGGAGCAAAAACCAAAAACAAAATAAGCATAAGTCCCCAACATGGAAGAAAGATTAGAAGCAACAAAAGACGCTAGTAGCACTTTACCTTATGATTATCATCTAAGCAAAGATTGTACATGCTAGTGGAATGGAATTGGGTGAATTTAATGTCAAAGTAATCTCAGATTGTGCAATCAAGCTGTGAGAATAGTGTTCTTAAAGAAATCTCAAAATGCTCTGTACTCTTCAGTTTGCAACATCGCCATGCAAACATGCTCAACAAGCATTCATCTTCAATCCACTCCATTCACCATTCCTTTAAAAAATGTGATCCAAACAGTTCAAAATTGATTATATATGATATATGTCAGGGTCTTTTGCAGTTTAGGTGAACACATGCCTTCACAATTCAGGACTGATAATATGCTTAAAGACTTTACCAGCTGTACCAGATGAGCATTTTCCACCAAAAACTTTTTCTCTCGTGAAGCTAAGCTTTCAAAATTCTAAACAGAATTTTGTTGAATTTCTATTAGTGATACAAAATATAAGTTTCTAATGACAATATGGAAAAGGCCAAAGGCAAAATTGGGTTCAGTCACAACTGTCTGATTTAAACCAAACTTGCAAGGTCATACAAGGAGGAAAAGCAAAAAGGCTTCACATAGAAGTTGAGCACTTACCAAGCAAAAAAGACACTGAAAGCTGCTAAATACCAAAAATGGTTAGTTGTATGAAAGAAAATGTTTGCTTTCTTTGGGGAAGAAGTTATTTGATTGAGTTAGTTGGGCCATTTTAACACTGCTTAATGTGTCCAAGAGGCTGCTTCCTAAATGTGGGAAGCCAATTTCAGCTTTTGGAGATGTTTGATTAAACACTCTTGCCAGGAAATTACCCCCAAGAAGGCCACAGCAGAATTTTGATTCAACTGGGAAATTAGGCACTTCTTTTTTCAACTCAGAAACTCCAATTAGCCTGAAAGCCCTTTGCAAGATACTTTAAAAATGACTGCTTCCAAAAACTATATTCCAAAAAGGAGCTTTCAATATAGTTTCATATGAGCCTCCTTCGCTTAAAACTCTTGTTGAAAAGTCAGGACATAGCCTCCCAAGTTCCTACTCTCCATCCTACTTATTCTGTAGTAAGTGAATGCAAACCACAGATGCATGAAGGAACAAGCAGTGGCAACACATCCCCAGGAGGAATACGTCCGTTAGAAAATGTTTCCCAGTATATAAAAGTAAAAATTGGAACAAGGGCATGACTTTAAGAAGACATGCCACCTTGACTTTATCTCCCACCACCCACCCCTTGAATAGAACAATCTCTTAAATAAAGGAAAAAGCTTTTCAAAAAAGAAAGAACGAAAATTCTGTTGTGACAACTGGGATGATTAAAAAGTTCATCTTGTCTCATGATATAAATCAAGAGAACCACCTAAGGAGGTGTTTTATATCTTTGAGACATTATTATTTAGAAAAAAAATGCACTAGATTCCATTCCACTTAGCAATTCTTCCACAAGGAAATACGCTCTTGAACACAGAATATGGAAAGATCATGCTTCTAGGTTCTAGCCCCTTAGTTGTACTATTCAATGTTTGATCTCAAAGTCAAACATCTAAGTGGCTATTAGCCAATATTCCATGTGTTGAATGGAACAAATCATAGGTTTTGTAGCGCATTATCTGCCAAGGTGTACCTCATCATCATAATCTGTTTTCCGTTTAAGTAGGATCAGCTATATGGATCTTTTTGCACCATTCCTCTTTGATCTTGAGTTATGTCCCCAGTAAGATCAAGATTTTCATATCTTTCCTAACAACCTTTAACGTGTTCATTCCAGCCTTTTTCTAATTCTTTTATAGCCTTTTATTTTGATAAATCTATTTCACATGAGCAAATTTCAGTCTCCATTTCACATACCAAACTACCTAAATCTGCTTCTCCTTATTTTATTACCTATTGATTCTACCTTATTTTTAATTTTATCTTTTCTTTTACCACTCATCCATCTTGACATCCTCAATTCAACTGCATTCATCTAAGTATATTTTGTTCTTTAACTGCCCAATATTTTACCACACAAAACACAGTCAATCTTATAAAATTTTTCTTTTAATTTAATTTATACTTGGCAATTGCATAAACTTTAATAGTCACTATCCTTATCAATTTCTCCACTTCCCCCACTATCAATCCCAACTACCCACAATAGTCATTTTGTAGTACTCAATAGTCATTTTGTAGTACTAAGTACCAACCCACACTATCAATCCCAACTACCCACAATAGTCGTTTTGTAGTACTAAGTACCAACCCACACTATCAATCCCAACTACCCACAATAGTTGTTTTGTAGTACTAAGTACTAACTAATCTACAATCTTAATTAACTCTTCATTTCACATACCAAACTACCTAAATCTGCGCCTCCTTATTTTATTACCTATTGATTCTACCTTATTTTATTATTATTAAAGTTATATTCTATATATTTGGTTTTCTTTAGACCAATGTTCGTATTATCGATAAATATCTATTTATCGGTCACCCAAAAAAAAATATTCTCATTTTTATTGGAGATATTATCGCTTTTTTCTAAGAACTTTATCAGAAAAATAGAAAAAATTAGAAAAATAGAGAAAATTTGAAAGATTTCAATGAAATTTTGTAATAAATTAAGAAACATATTTAATATTTTTAGAAAATAATTTCTTTTTTCATAACTTTAAAAAATAATTACTTAAAATTCAAAATAAATTAAAATAATTAAGAAACATGTAAACATTTAGAATATAAACATATCATCATCTACCAACATGCAAACTAGCACAATCGAAGATTATTAGAATTTTTTAAGCACTTAATTATCTTTTAATAATTTTTCATATTTATTATATAAAATTTGTAATAAAAAGTAGTTAAATATTAAAATTAGATATATTTGCTTCTCACATATGTTAGTAGACAAATGATATAAATGTGATTAAAAAGCACAATCCTCTAAATTATTAATTTTATTTAATTAAAAAATAATTAAAATTTAAGGATTAATTAAAAAAATTTTGGATGAAAAAAAAATGCTCAAAATATGCAATCATTTTGATATTATCATGATTTAAAGCCTCAAAATGTTGCATTTGAGGTGAGAATGATTTAAGCTTTTTCTCCAAAAATTCCTTTTTAAGAATTAAAAATAAAAAAATTTATAAAAAAAATAAATTCTTTTAAAAGATTTATCATCTCAAAAACATTATTAAACACAGACATCATCAATTTTGGGCTCAATCAAACAATTTGAAAAAATCCCTAATTTGTGTGTTCTTCCCCAAATCTTTAAAAAATCCCTAAATTTACCAACGATTGTTATTTAAATCTATTATAATTAGTGTAAAAACATAATTCAATGCAAAAAGAATCAATTCTGAATGCAGAAAATAAAGAAAAAGTGGAGAAATCTTACTATTTTTGTGAAAACAGATTCTCCCATACACTCACAATAATATCGATATTATCTACGATAATATCGATAATTACCTCTTATAAAATCAATATTATCGATATTATCTCTGATAATATCAATATTTATGGGAAATCATAGATAATTTCTTTCTTAGTACATTTATTTTATCAGTGGGGACCTAAAATGATATTATTGTCGATAATATCAACGATATTATCGATTTTAAGAACACATCTTTCGACTAATTCTAAAACCCTTAGGCCCTATTTGGGAATTAAAAAAAAAATGTGAAAATGTTTTTCCCCCTCTTTTAATGTGATTCGATATCTTAACTACCTAACAATCCCACTTTTCATCATCATTGCCTATCTTTCTAAGTATTATTTTCCATCTTTTCATAGAAAAAGCCTACTTATTTTATCTTCATTTATTTTATTTATAATCATTATCTTCTATCATATCACATCATTTCCTCTCTTTTTTTCTACTTTTCCAGATTTTCTTTTCTCCATTTCTTTTCTACCTCTTTTTCCCCGTTCCCAAAACACCCTTGGATTCTAGAGCAACTCATCATTTATCTAGCTTCAAATTCAAGCACTCTCTTATCTCATTTATCAAACTATATCATCTAAAAATAACATAAACCAATACCACTAATCTTGTAAATGTCTAGTGAGCTCATCCATGATCAAAATAAAAAGATAAAAACTTAGAACCAGCCCTTAATGTAAAATTACTGCAATAGAAAAGCTAATTATTTCGCCATACATGGTTCTCACATTTGTTGCATCTTCATCATACATATTCCTAATAATATAGATTTATTTACTAGTAACTTTTTCATTTTTCTAAATTAGTAAAAACCACACAAAGGTTTCTCTTTTTTTCTCTATTTCTTTATCAATTGCCTAAATAAGAAAATAGCTTCAATAGCTAATCTTCTTGGCCAAAAACCAAATTGATTTTCCAAAACATCAATTTCATGTCTTAACCTTTACTCAATTTTTGTAGTATGATTCATAAGTTTTGTACCACAATAATCAACACAAATTTGAATCATAAGTTTTATACCATAATAATCAACACAAATTTGAATATCTCTTTTATCGTTGAGTCTTGTACCATGGACACTAAAGTGTCATTACAAGATATTCCTCTTGCAAAGAAATAGAGAAAAAGAAAATCTTTCATGTAGTAGCTAAAAGCAAAGATTCATTAGCTAGCATATTCTCTGAGAAGCAATGCAATGCTTGGCTAAGTGCTGACCAATGAAATTCAAAGCATAACTGCACTCTTGAAAATGCTTATATTAGGTATATTACAATCACTGGAACAGCAGGAAGTTTAGCACATAATTCAAGTGGTGAATTCTCTCTTAAATCGAAGGTTCACTCATTTAATGATCAAGGAACCATCGCACCACAACTTTTTCCAGAGATTAGTCCTCTTTGCTGATGGCAAAGAAGGATTCATCTTAACATTCTTAGTAAGATAAGAACTGTCAACAAACCTAGAAAGTAGATGAACAATGACACCAAATAGATTCACAAGGATCACTGAAAACTTGTCACTGTAACTCTATTTAACTATTGGGCATACCATTCTCAAGTCTAGACATTCCTGGGCCCTCCACAAGAATGTCCTCAACTGGAGATCATGGCTTGGAATCTAGATGGGCTGAACACATGGAGAGTTCCATGCTTTTATGGTGGTGTTCTACAAAATCATAAACCTTTGGGGCATTTGCAGATGCACCTATCCACTTTTTCAATATTATGGGATTGCCCATGCTGTTTAAAATATTATAAATGAACTTACAAAGTTTATCTTCATTTACAAATATACCAACACCATTTTGGGTCCAACATCTGTTGAAGTATCATCAAAGTAGCCGTGAGACATTTTTTTAAAATGCCTAAAATTAAATGTTTTTTCTTCTGCCTGCCTCTCCACCCCCAACCCATCTTCACCCACCCATCACATGCATTCACACACACCAAAACCATCTTTCCCATAGCTAAACATCAAAAGAGGCTGGACACCTATCATTGCCAATTCCAAAACTCCTCCAATTTTAGGATTCAATCTAGGAATCAATATGCCCTACTTCTTCCAAACCAGCATCATCATTGCCAGTGGAACCAAAATTATAATAGCCAGTTTCTTCACCCTTAACATCTCAGTCCATAGTAGCAGCTCGAGCCTGTATACGACACCTCACTTGTCCCCCATGACAACAGGGGTGGAGGATAGATCATACAATACATTGACTCAACAACTATGAGAATGAGCTCTCATGTGAAGAAGACATGCCACTACATAAAAAGCAATAGCCATTAAGGTCAGTTTATGTGGAGAAGGAAAAGAGAAAAAATATAAATAATCAAGATGCAGATGCAAAACATGTTGTCCCTCCTTTTTGCTTTCCCTCTTTGTTTCTCACACGGATACACAGAATTGGTTTGGGCCAAGAACTGTGATCCGTAAATCAATTTGCCTAAATCAAATCAAAACCATTCAAAGGATCAAAACTGAAATTAGAAGATCTTATTTATTACACATTGGGCCCTCTCAATTATGATCAGCAATATAGCTGGCACATGCATTCAACATCAATGGGCCAAGCAACTGGCTTTTCTCATCTTAGATCTAGTGATCAAATCATGCCACTTGTTCTGGCTGGATAAAAAAAGGAGATTGCAAAAATAGATAAAGATCACCATAAAAGTAGCAACCATAGATGGAAATAACTGATCGATGGGACTGCCATTGGAGATTCTGGAGGATATGAAGGTCGCTGGGGCCAAAGATGATGAAAAATGAAAAAAATTGGATGGAAAACAAGGAGACCAGTCAAGCCATTAGGAGGAAAATAGGAGAAAGAAACAAAAATGCAAAGATATTGAAGACCATTGCCATGGCCAAACCAGTGTAGGAAATTTAGAAATTTTCGCCAATAATTTTGTTTTGACCCTCCATCGAAATGTTTTCAACAAGGAAAGATGAAATTTTCGAATTTTATGAGAAAATTTCGAAATAATTGGAAAAAATTTTGAAATTTTGGAGAAATTTTTGAAAAATAGCAAAAAAGGGAAAAATCACTGAAATTTGGAAAATCTTAGTAAAACTTACTTGAACGCCCTATTTTCTACTTGATTACTCTTGTTTTTGTTCCAAAACCATATATAACTTTTCAAAATTCATTTCCAACTCTACTAATTATCTTTTCCCTTTCAAAAAATCAAATTTAAGCCTTCGATTCATATAAATTTAATGTGTAAGGTAGTTGTTCATCAACAGTGGTAGCTTGGATTTACCTCAAATCTAATTTTCGGGTTTCAAAACCCAACTCCTCAACTATGGGTTTATTGTAAGTGGCCGGATCTCCCTCGAAATTAAGTTTTTATTGTAAAAAATGATGGTATCTTTCTTGTTGAAATTATGTTATTGTAGCTAGTTTTAATTATTCCACAGAATTGTTATATTTATTAATTCATAGGTAATAGCATAATTTTAGAATATTTTTTTGTTTATAATTCACATTATATGTATATATTGAACAATTTTGTGTAACCTAAATCTCTCATTTAGTAATATTTTACATTAGAAATCTACTTTATTAAGTTTTGTATCATTGATATGTTTTTTTTTACTTCTTATGTGTTGACATTTAAAGTAATATTTTTTATTCTAAATGTACAATTAGATTTATCATGGTTTATTAAGAAGATTTATGGAGAAATTCATAATTTTTATTTATTTTTTAATTTTTTAATATTTTAGCAAAAAATTTTGGTGAAATTATCAATAATTTCTCCAAAATTAGCGAAAATTTCTCTTTTTAGGCTTAGCGAAATTTCCCCTCTCAGCGAAACTATGAACACTGGGCCGAAAAATGATGTTTTACACGTGAGAGATGATGAAGGAGAAAGACGTTCTTGCGGGTTTGTGACGGCAAATACCATATGTGGGTTTCAGGGACAATTTTGGCATTTCAGAAAAAAATAGAAGTCCATTTTAAAATACATCATGGTACCTGACAGCATTGTTATATCCATAAATATTTGGTAAATAATGCAGGTATATCTATAAAATTTTGAAATATATCAAAGAAATGTTGTTGGTACATCTATAAACACCCCTAAACCTTTTGGTGGCAAGGGGGCTGGCATTAAGCAGATGCTCATGGGATTATACTCCCACAGTCCCACCTGACAATGTGTAATTGATTTGAGAGTCTAGCTTGCAGTAGATCTTATGAAGGCAGTTTTGCAAAACTCATAAAAACTAATAAACTAATCCTAGTGGTGCTCCCTTCAGAATGTCCAGGTACAGCAAGGGTGGTAAAAGTGAAAACACAGCAACATGCTCACATAGCACACCCATTCTAATTACTATGAGACTAAATTGCTTTTATTGTAAATTCTACTCTGAAGATCATTTTAATCCAAATTAGTGGAGGTCTCCACATTTCCTCTACCTGGCTGAGCTTCACAGCTCTGGGATTTTGGCTGATTTAGCGTTATTCTTTTTTGGTTGTAAATAGGTTTACATTCATTTTTCTTGAACATTTCTCAGTTTTCATTGAGAAGGGAGCTAGGTATATAAATAAGCAACCCAATGAACCTGGTGGAAGTTCACTTCCATGAAAACTTATCTACTGCATAATGTATTTGTTTACCAAAGGTCGTATCTGTATCTGTATGATAGAAGCATGATCTGTAAACACTACATTATTCAATGTTACCTGATTCGTTGGTCTCCAGTACTTGATCCACCAACCATAGACAGCCACTCCGCACAATGAATTGTAGCTTCAATATCCTATATAAAGCACAGGATGTGAAAATGATAATTTGATGATAAAGTAACATCGGCTCCTAACAGGATTAAAAGACATATCTTCTTCAAGATCCTTGCTAATCAGGGCAAAACAAATGAACAAAAGGGAAGAAGAAGCCCATAAGATCAATGTACACTTAATGTGCAGCCTGTTCAAAAATTATTGTGGTGTTCAGAGTTGGAAACAATGATTTATCAAAATTGGGAGAAAACTTTGTAAATTGAGAAATTGAGAACCAAAGGATGGCACTATGCAATCAACCCACAGAGAAACAGGTGGTACAGATCATGCGCACATCAACCAGTAAAATCTTTTACACAACCATATTTTCGTGGCCATAAGAAGGCACACTCACTGACTTGAAACAAAAGCACCCTAGCCATCATAAAGTTCAGACATAATTGCTGTACAAACTAAAGATTCACTGCAAAAAAAATATTTCTAGTCTCTTTGTTTTCTTCAAAAAAATCTTTAGCTGCATATATATATATATATATATATATATTTATTTATTTATTATTTGACCACTCGTAAGTTAAACTACTAGCCCGTTGCACTTGAGTAAGATGCCCAGGATTCAATCTTAATGGTGCCCTTCACCTTCTGAACAAACATGAAATAGAAAAACATCAATTACATCTAGAAAGAACAAGTTTGCAAATAACTGTCCAAGAGTATCACAGAAGTTTGTTACTGTTCTAAACAGAAAAAAAAATGATGAAAGCAAATACTAACTTCTAGATTTAGCAAAGACATTCGGCACAGACATATAAATGGCTTTCATGGAAAAAATGACTTCAAAAATTTTGAGTAATTCCTGTTGAATTCCTAGACCTACCAGAGAAATGCATGCATTCAGTAAAGGGGATAATAATTAATGATGTTGGTTTTGCAGCAATAGTGATCCCAACCGACAATGTTCCAGGACATCAAGCAGAGCCTGGGCTCAAAACCAGACTAGAATCTAAATAGAGAATTATTACAACCAGAGCATGCATGACAAGTAACAGCATGAGAAGAAGACATGCATGCATACACAGAGCAGTCCGCAGAATTAAGATCATGCAGATAATCTAATACCTGAAAGGAATAAAACAAAAAATAAAGGCCCACGTGACTAGAGTAACCACCATAACCTTATGACTCACTAAATAAAACCAAAAATATGATGACTACGAAAGGCCAACCTTCCAACCATCCTTCTGGCGCATAGAATGCTCTAAAATGATAATTAGAAAGTTGTGAATCAGGTCTTCTATGTCACTAACGCTCACACCGTTTGAGCAGTTGCTTGAATCCATCTGCAGAAACAAATAAATCCATTGAAACTTAATTACAGAATATGAAAACTGTCACAAAATATAACAGGAAGGAAAATTTGCAGACAACGAGCATGGTAATCAAAAAAGGAACATAATGGCCATATCATAACTGAAACATGGGACACCAGTAACCATTACTGGATGGCTTCCTATTAAATGAAAAAAATGAAGAAGAAAGAAAGAAAATAAGCTGCTGGTGGCTGCTAACAAGCGCAATGGTCCTTAAACAACCTTCATCAGCTCCATAACAGCCAAAACTATTTTGTCCAGAATATTTCATAAACATAACATAGCAGCCATTACAAGGGCCATGAAGATCATCACGATAACAGCTGAGATCATTACCCCAGCATTCACCAAATCAATAATATTGGCAATAATATTCCCCATATTATCTTGTGGCTGGGGTAGCAATAATTTATCAGACAGGAAAAATAAATTACCGTAGTTTCTCATTTTTTTCAATAATATCGAAGACATTGAGAATATTATTTCTAATTTACCAATAATATCAAAAATATTATCATTTTTACAAATAATAAATGATAATTTCCTGAATTCATTGTTTACAAATTATAAATGATAATTTCCTGAATTCACCCCTCCCCCGGCCTTCTACCATTCTGCCCTTATTTCTTCTCAAAAAGCTGTGATGACCACACTAAATCATCATAAAAACCGACAATGTATTTAATGTGAATTGTTTATATATGTTTACGTCTTCTTGATTTTTTCAACCATTAAAGTTATATTAAATTTGTTGACACAGTATAGATCTCACATGCATTTTGAATGGTCATTGAATTTTGGCATTTAAAGAAATAATGTTTTTCGATTAAATATGAATTTATATTTATCTTCCTTTATCATGAACTTTGTTGAAAAATTCTTATATTTTCTCATTTTTATTATCCCAATAATAAAAACAGCATTACATCGGCATTACATCCAATAAAAGCAATAATACCTTTTTTGGAGGCACCAACATATCCTTAATTACCAATAAAGCAAATACCGGTCACCCCTAACATTACCTTTTTGCTAATACCTTCCCACAAATGAAAATTCTCTCCAAATAACAGGGTTTCAAACTAGTTTTGCATTTAAACATGCAACATGTTAATCAATCAATATATTAGGAAATTTACTCAATGTAACTAGACAGTAATTAGATTAAGGGGCATTAAAAATTCACCTCATAATTAGAAATGAGAACCTCCAATATCCATTCAGGCCATTCTTCCATACAAGTAAGACTGCTTCTGTTTTCTGGATGACTGCAAGCCAAAATCAGAATATCCTGAAATAATATAGAAAGATCCAGTTCAGAAATCAAACTACAAAAAGATCCAGGACATTCTTATCTCAAGATAACAAGAAGTTGAAATATAAAATAGATTTCAGAGCTTAAAAATCAAGTTATATATATATATAATTGGTGGAACATGTAGCCTACGAGAATCAATACGATTGCTCACATTCTTCATTTCTACCTTCTCAAAAAAAGTAGCCAAAAAAAAAGAATAAATTGCCAAAGCCATAACTTCAAATTAGCAAAGCTGAATAGGAAGAAGTACATGGCCGAAATATGACACCATTTGTGTCTTTTAAGAAATTATTAAGGTCAGTGGCTCTTTGAAAGTTTTGGCAAAAACTTTTATGTGGCGTTCAAAGAAATGGACCAGATCAATGCTCTCTCAGGGGAACAACAATAGTTATCCAGTTCTAGCAAGATTAAGAAACACATAACCACAAAATGTACAAGCTTTACAGGAAATAAATAAATCTTTTATGTATTTGGATCCCAATTGTCCATCTCTTGAACCTTCCAATGGTTATTGAACATGCCAATACTGACCCTGATCCATATCACCAGCAGAAGACATCATGCGGACCACAACTTTGTCAAGCCTAAAATCTATAATTGACACTGGTTCATCAATGCTAGGTTTCAAAGTCACTGAATGATTTTCAAAGATACTCTACTTTGGATGGGTGCATATCAAATGAAGAACATGTGGACCCACATTTCAACTATAAGTTTCTATCGAAGTCGTCACATTCTCAGAGACCCCCATTAATTGATTTGATATTGTACACAGAGATATTTTGTCTGGAGGTAGAATGTTGGAGAATCTGATGGGGACTGGAAGGTCTCAAATATTGAAGGCACAGCATGATCACTGGTGTTTCATTGCTCATTGACCAGAAGGTTCAGTGATAGGCAATTACATACCCCTAAACATGTACAAATATGCTCAAGGGACAAGCTCTTTGAAAAGTCTGTCTGGTGCCCTCCTCACAACACAATATCAGTAACCAAAGGGCAAACCGAGCTTTGTGTACTGGTTCCTATTGCTGAGATGGTCAAATCCAAATATGACTCCCAAATTAGACATTTTGCCTGTCCAAATTGGTGATAGTTGACACTACAGCTGCAGAAAGTAGCATTCAAGAGAGAGGGGAATAGGGCACCAGCTCTTGGTACATTCCAATTTTCTTTCACTCTCTTTTATTGGACATGCCAAAGATCAAGTACCAAGACAGAACACAAAGGATGGCATTATTAAATTGCACCCTAGATAATGTAACAGAACATGGAAAAATAGAAGACACTGAAAAGAAAAGAACAGAAAAAAGAAGAAACAAAAAGATTATACAGCTACCTGTATGGCGCAAGCTTGAAATGCCCTGGATGCATATGGCAATGAACGGAGAAGAACCAACAAAAGCTGACCATGTTCAAAGCGATGACCAGAATCATATAGGTGTAGGCCCTCATCAGTTGAAGAAGCATTAATCTGAAAAGAAGAACATGACTCCAGGTTAGTACAATCAAGAGAATGCAGGTCCTCAGTCAAATATTGTATGACAACTGTTAACTGGCAGAAAATCAGCAAACTATGGATCCCTACATCCTCTCAACCCCAAAAAATCTGATTCCCCCAAAATAACACTTACATACAGAAAACAGTTAAGGAGTCAATGTTATACTTACTGCTGCTCCTAATAAAGCCATGTAGACATTAGCAGTCATTAGCCTCTGTGGTGCTGCTTGAAAAGCTTTCTGTAGTGCGAACAGTAGTAGAGATATTTTATCAGAAAACATGGTGTTGCCTTCATCAGGAAGCCCATTAAGAGAAGCACTTGAACTGAACTTCATGTGACCAGAAGCCACTAATGCACCCAGCAAGCTTATTATCCGTACGACAATCCCATCACCATTGTCAACATTATAAACATTATTCCTAGCACTGTGAGCACTTATTGAGAAATTTATACCACCAAGATTTCTGATAAATTGATTCTCAGATGAGGATGCTGATCTTCCAATATTAATGCCTAAGGAAACCATGATGGAGCTATCAACACTATCAGAAACTTGAAATTGACAACCCTCCTGTGAAATAGATTCTTTTCCCTCCTGAGAACCACTATGATAATCTGGGTTTCTTTCTTGATTACCCCTAATTTCTAGTCCAGATTCCTCAACAAGCACATTTTCGGTACCACATTGGCCATCTAAGCTTCCTTCTTGAGTTCCACCAGTGTGTAGTCCAGTTCCTTCGACAGGCAATTTTTCTGGACATTTCATGCCATTTGCAACTGATGTATGTTCAACAGTACTTATACAAGAACGTCCAGCAATGGAATTATCACCAGCCTTAGCTTCCCTCTGGAGAAGAAGAAGAAGTGTTTCTATCCCTCCACAAGAAATAAAGGCCTCTGCAAATGTGTGAGCTCTAGATGTATTTGGCTGTACAACTAGCCTATAGATCAGGTGCAATACCCGGGCAACCTGGAAGACACATTGATCAGAATGCTTTCCAAAGTAAAATCACCAGAACAAGATGTGAAAGAGAGTTCCCTAGAATTTGCCAAAACCAAGCATCTTGCATTTATTTAGGGTGTGCTTGGTTTGGGAGTGAGGGAGAGGGTTTTCAAAACCCTCCTCTTTTGCTTGATAGGACACTCACCCATACTGGTTCCACAATCAAACATATATCCTTTCCATACACACAAAAATGGAAAAAATAGAAGAAGAAAAAAACAAAACTACTACTTTATAAACATCATCTTCACTTACACTAACATCATTTCCACTAATCTCCTTGAACCGTGTGCAGAGCCACATGCATGCACTTGATGTTGGGCAATTGCACCCCTCAAATTTTAAAAATAAAGTGCTCCCCCC
>JAYJMB010051268.1:0-18507 GCA_036873735.1 Pouteria campechiana
CGTTTGGCAGGGTGTAGCTGTGTTTATCTAAGATTCTAAGATCACGGCCACCCATCAGTCTCCTGTCCTTAGACCTTCTTCAATTGTCCATATTAATGTTGACTAATAACCTTACCATTGCTAATTTGAAGGAATAGGGAAGCTTCAATGAGTTAAATGTTTCGGCTGATAAGCAACTAAAGTTGAATGAGTCAAATTAATTAATTCATTTGAATTAAATTATTTGAAACTATTAAGTTGTGTTTGATATAACTATAGCTGAAATGGTGAAATGATAAATAATACATATATAGAGTGTTACTCAAGACAACCTAGGTAAAATATGTAAATGAATCAAAATAAGTAATTTCATTAAATATATGTTTGTCAAATAAATATAAAAAAAATTGAAGTAATTAAATTTAAACTTAAAAGTATCTTGCAAAAAGAGATATGGACCGCTCATCATTGCAAATTTAAAGAGATATTTAAACTTAAAACTTATAGTAATATATTAATTAAGAAATAAATGCAAAAAGAAAATACTGATTCATCAGCATAAGGATTCGAGCATTGCACATGCACCGCTAATCATCGCAAGAGCATCGATCATCCTCCTAATACTCCTATTTTTGTGCTTCATGCAATACGCTATAATTGGTATTCTCTCACACGAAGGAGCCGAGCATACCTCAGAGATCTGGGCCAGTCATCATGCTGGGAATCGAAGGTGCAAATCAGACCTTTGTATTTTTCACACGTATGTTTGTTTCCCACGATCTGCAAAGCAAGATTGCGCGACATAAAACCAAGGATAAGATGCTTTTTCTTTACTTTTCCTTTTTTTCTTTTTTAAATGCAATACTTGCGCATTTTCACTTGCTATAAATAATTTTATTTTTTTCTGTATGATTATTATTTGTATTTTCCAAAAAGTCTTCGGCTAAGCTCATATCATTTTCATCTATTTATTCTCTTATATGTTTCTTATCCTTGCAACTACACACTAGTTCCCAATAAAGGGGCCAAGATCTCTCCTACTCGTGTCGAGCCTTCTTCAATGTGGAAGATCAAACAAAGGACAGTCATCATTATTTCTACTAACAATGGCATATAGTTGAAATGGCAGTGATCCTAATTTTACGTCCCATTGCTTTTGGCAAAAAGACAGGGCGCCCTGACAAGTCCGACGGACGGACGCTAGTAAGCTCGTATTCATTGCATGGCGACGTATGGTAGAAAGTTTCTGCAGAAATAGTACTTGGTGGAGAACATCTGGTCGACCCAAGATTTGTAACCATCTGATCAACGTACATGTTCCTGCCGAATTCATATGAGATGATAGCAATGTTTTCCCTGAAACAGCTAATTAATATCCGTAGCCAGGTGAGTTGCCTTTGGAAGAAAGACGAGGATTTTCGCGTAAACAACACTAAAGGTCCACTGCAGCCATCTTTTGGCAGTTTGCCTTTAAATCCCATCTCTGTAATTGCGGTACAAGGTAAGATATTGGATAGTTAAGATTGCATCGTGAGGCTCCACATTAATATTCATTGTCCATCGCTTGGACTGACCAAACAATCGAGACATGTGAATTCCTTACTGAATATTTAGTAATAAAAACCTAACATACCCATCCAGTAGAAAGTTATAGATAAGAGAATGGTCCGTCGAATCATCATTTGCAGTACCCGTACCCACAGAAATGAAACAGACAATCTTGGACCGTATCTCTCTAGTGATTTCCTCGACCAACGACCCACTCACCTCTTCTGACGACAACCTAACCTAATTGTGATTTAGATTGATTTACTATTTTCAAGATAAGGATGCGTCATCTACGCACGCACTATGCACGTTACACATCATCCTTGGCCAGGTGCTCATTATATACTATATATACATATATGTATGTATATATACTCGAATAAAACATTCATGCTGATTTAATTCTCTATTGCATAACTTCACCACAGACATTCATGCTGATTTAGTTTTCTATTGCATTACTTCACCACAGATATGCATATATCCTTACTGGATCATTGGTCCATTGTGCATAATCGAAGACAGAAAACCTAAAATATTCTATTTGCGGCCTGAAAAGGGATGATCGACGCCCAAAAATTCGATAATCTCATTCATCCTACCGAATTGCTACAACTCAGATGCCCAGAAGTTCAGCTGCCTTAGAGCCTGTTTGGATAGTATTAATTCTTTGATAGAAACTATAATAAAAATGTTTATTTAAAATAGAGAGTGAGTTCAGCTAAATAAGAGAAGATGCAAGCTAAAAGTTAAAAAAAAAAGAAAAAAAGGCATGATCCACACTGGTTGGGCCACAAAATAAGGATGTGGTGCACAGTAATTGGGCCACAGCATCGGGAGCAGGGGAGGCCCTATTCCAACTGATGAAACACCACCGTAGGGGAAGAACACTTACAGACGCCCACATCAGAAAGGGCCACAGATTTGATGAAGAGGATAGTCAACCACGTAGCCACTAGCAATGCATTACATGCTGAATTCAAGAAAATAGTGCAGGCTAGCCAAGTGTCACCACTGGGCCGTTCCAAAAATAATCGGCCATGGTTCTGAACTATGCCAATATTGTATCAACATCATAAAAACAGGATCATCATAATGAAAGCAATAATTACAAAATAATATATTCCACTTGAGCTATACAAACGGAGTAATGAAATATGTCATAGCTGTGTGTGGTGCCGTAAAGGTTTCGTTCATGTAACTTTATCCAGGCTATTATACAGATCTTTCATATACAGCAACTATAACTGAAGAGGGAGATGGCATGAAACAGAGTCGATAGCTTACTGGTGTACGGATTTCAGACAATGTGTCTGCGGAGATAATCGACTCGAGCAGGATGCTTAAGTTTCATAAGAGCTTTCATTTCATGCTTTCTAACCATCTCCCTTGAGATATTCAAGTTTCCAGCAATCTCTCCCAGCGTTCTGTCGCCCCTCCCATCGAGGCCATACCTTTGTCTAATCACCAAACTCTCCTTGGGCTTCAGTGAATCGAGCTGCCAGAGGATACAGTGAGAAAGGGTTCTATATTAGTTGATATCAAGAAATCAAAATTAGGATTCTTTGCAAACGAATTGTAATTTCCTCGGAATCTCTTGATAGTAGTCAGTTACTTCAAGGAGCAGATGTGGCAGAACCATCACAATTCGAAAGAAAATAGTAGCTCAAAGTTTCAAGCTAGTCAGGCACAAACATAACACCGCCTCCAGAAGCTTTCAAAAGTCACACTACTGCTAAGAATATTGAGGCACGAGTCTTACTCCAACAACAAGAAGTGGACTGGAAAGAAAAGAAACTGCAGCTCAAATGGATAATTGTCAGCAGGAATATGAGAAAACAACATCAGCTTTGATGTTTCCTTTAGAAATTAGAATAGAAGCCACCAAGTCAATTACCTCATGCATTAGATGCAGTTGGAGGGGCTAAAGTCTAATATGAAGCTGCAAAATCCTGCTCATAAGCAAGCATACGTACAATGTTCTATTTATGTAGGGACTTGTTTCGGCAACCAAACCATTTAACTGTTTATGAGAACAACTGAGAAGTGGACATTAGAACGATCAAGACCATATGACAACTTCCAGCTGTATGGATCTAACGAAGGTCAGAAATAAGTTGTTTATTGCAACTAAACATAAGAGTAAGAAAATTTGAGAGGTTAGCTTTCCGTGAATGAGCATTCCAACATTCTAATCTCATTTGAACACATCAGAACTCCATCATAGGAAAGTATGCCCAAAATGGTTCTCTACAAATTGATTAAAAAAACCGATATTTATTATTTTTTATAGGTCAGATTTGTACATCTTATCTGGATAATTTGCAAGTGAAGTATGTATCCATCAAAACAAATGCCTTAATTGAAATGGGAATTCCCATTATTACATGAAAGAATGTTATGATTAACTACAATCTGACTTCAATGCAGAGTGATTAGAAATATAACCAAGAGGCCACGTGATAAGTTTCAAATACATATTTGGCTAGCCTACACTTTGGAGCTGTCCAATATTCAATAAACCATGGTGCTCATCCAACATGCAAGCAACACAGAAATAAATAACTCTGTACACCCATTTGCAAATAGATTACCACTCCTAAGTAATATCCAGTCAGACACTACTAATATATATGATCAACTAGTGTAAAGAAGAAAAAGTC
Organism: Pouteria campechiana; assembly: GCA_036873735.1. NCBI lineage: Eukaryota > Viridiplantae > Streptophyta > Magnoliopsida > Ericales > Sapotaceae > Pouteria > Pouteria campechiana. The sequence continues at coordinate 4,191 of JAYJMB010051268.1, forward strand.
AAATCTTGGCAATGCACATGCTAAACAAAAACAAGATAAACAATTGGAGGAGATTTATTACCACATCATCAAGAGCTAGCCTGAGAAGTGCAGATTGCCTCCCTTTATCACTTCCAACACCATCAACGTCAGCAATTCCATCAATGAACTCTTCTTGGGTGATCATATGTCTAGCATTGAGGGAAAGTACTTGTTTTGATGCCTTCATGACATCTTGGTATCTCTCAGGAGAGATTCCTACTTTGTCAATTATCTCTTCATCTGTAGGTAACCTCTCATGCTCGAACAACAATTCCAATTTGGCCTTCTGAATTTCCTGTCTAACCTACATGGGGAAGCTAGTCACATATCTGTAATCTGTAACTATTGTTGATTATGACAGATAGTTGCCAAAGAACAGACATACTTCTGACAAAGCTAGAAGGCAACAAGTTTCTTTGGAGGAATGAACTAGACTATAATGAAACAAAAATACCACAGGTGATTTCTAAGGCATACCAACTGATTCTGGCTGAGTTTGGAAATAATGAATTGAATGGCAATATCCGTTTGTTGAGATGATCATAGAAATTTCGTAATTCAAACATTCATGGGAAGGAACTTGATGCAAGTTCATAGTCATGTTAATTTCAACTGAGTCAAAAAAACTTGGTATGGAACTGAAGAATGAGTGCGATTGCCCTCACGCATGTGGCGCATTCCCACATTCCCAAGGACAGGAAGAGTTTAAAATGTGGACAATATATTGCATTGCAATTAAATAGCATGTTCTTACGAAACCATAAAACTCCATTAGACTTAACGATAAACCATGGACCATTCCAAAAAGAAACAGAAACCTTGATATTGCGATTGATGCAATGGAATGCCAATCCTTTGGCCTGTGAGGAACAAGGGTTGGTGAAGAATACACATCATTTGCATAAGAATAAAAATGACTGATTGAGGAAAATAGCATACCGAATGAATGCCAAATGGAACACGCATGAAGCTAGAAACTGTTGTGGATCGTATTATGGCATGCCTGATCCAAAATAGACCGTAGGTTGATAATCGGAAACCACGTTTTGGTTGAAACCGATCAATGGCTGTGATGAGACCCATTCCCCCTGCTTGGCATAGATCTTGGAATTTCTGATCATTTGCTATGTCTTGATAATATTTGTTGATTACAAATAAAACTAGCCGTAGATTGTGCTGCAATAATGAGTATTTCTTTGTCAGTTCTACAAGCATGTCAATTCTGTGAGAAAAATATTGAGAGAGGGCTATGGGAAACTCCAAACAATCTAGAAAGATTTGACACTTCCAAACAAAGACTAATTCCATTTTAATTATATAATTTGAAACTAGTATAATATAATAGAAAATGATAAACAAAGCTAAGGGAAAGTCCAAAAGGAAACGTTCAAACAGCTCTAACAAATTAAGTTACTAGCATTCTGAGTTGACATTATTAATTAGCAATCAATCACAGATACTTATCTCAAGAAGCAATACTCGTACATGAAAATGACAGAGAAATAGATTCCGAGCAAGGAAATAAATGCATCATAAGGAATAACATATTGAGTACTTTTCTCACCAAGTCTCTAAATAAAGCAAAGTCTAGGGATGGTAGTCTTTCTGAGTAGTTCCTTCAGACAAGAAAGGCAAGCTTGAGAGCCAAGAGACAGCAAACTTAGGCAGTTAAGCTTACAAAAGAAATTCACAGAAAGAACAAAGAAAATTAAATAAAATAGAGCGAAGGCTTGTTTTTTCTCAGTATGCCCAAGTCTGCGCGGTTCTGTCATGTGAAGAATTCAGGAAGTTGAAGCGCCAAGAAACCCTAGTTGAAATGGCTAAAAGTCATTGTAAAACAACCTAGTTACTCGAGGATAGAAATTGCATGCCACTGGAAGGAATTCTTCTTGGTACAATTATTGAAAGAAAATGAATTCTGGTCTTATATACATACTATCTTTGATTCATCTAGGATATTTATTTAGATTAGTTTATTAGCAATCAGAGACAAAAGAAGTTGAGTTCAAATTCCATAAACAAAGTAGAAAATGGTTTTTTCCATAATTAAATCATGTTACTGCTTTAGGAGTTTTAATGTAGAATGAATGGTAAATGGTATGAATAATAATAATAAAAGCATCACCATGCATATGGCTTCAATTAGTTGGGAGACAGGTAGTGATAGAAAACTCAGAAAGGACGAAGGCCTAAAATGTTGGAATCCCAAGATTTGCTCTCCATATAAGTTCCTATACAGATAAGATCATGGGCTGGGGTATTAAGAAACAGATTCAAAACCAATGGTATAGCAGAGGTCATCGCCCATGATAGAGTTGAATAAACAAATGGGATTTGGGTAGATAACCCTGCTCAACTTAGCTTAAATCTTAGATGATTACAATGATGATGATACACAAAGATGAACATTCATGAATGTCATGTCTATGGAGAGAAGACAGTACCTTGATTAGCTTGTTTCGTGCAGCTTGGCCAACCTCTATTTTTCTCCTTAAATCCACTGCACCCATCTTTGTTGCAGTAGCCAAATCACCATCAGAAGGTTCCCTCCCCAAATCTTTGTGCAGCCCCTCCTTCACTCGAAACAGTGCCTGTTGTTACACAAAGCAATACTGATTAGTTTTAAATTTTTTAATAGGCAAGAAACGTTTTTCTAATACATAGGGATTGCATTCAAAATCACACAACAAGCAAAGATAGTGATGACAATGTTTTGGGTCTGCCACCAATGTTTTGTCATACATAGGGATCTCATTTGGACCATTATGTCAAGGTTTGTACAATTTCTACAGGAAAGCAATGGATGGTACAAAAAGCCAGAAGGAACATAGAAGTAAGATTTTCATCTGATGCTATCAGAGGCATCAAGAGATTTAAGTAAGAAAAGCCTATTACTCTACTTCCATCTTCAACATGTGCAAAAACCAAATTCATTTTTGCAGATTTCAGTGTTTTGTCAAATCTCATGACACATATCAACAACCTCCTTAAGTTTCTACCCATGAAGGATAACTTGAGAAAGAAACGTTTACCTTCATTGGTTGCATTAACTTGAACAGCCACATATGTTCAGAAGAAGGTAGAACTGGTGGAATCTTCATCTTTTTCCAATCTAAGCTACCTATGTCAGTCGCCAAAGAATACTCCCTAACAAGCTTATCCACATCATAGCTTTTCCCGTCATTTCCCTTCCTGCGAGTCAAACCGTCAGCTTTTTCTTCTTGCCCTTTCTTCTGTCTTAAGGCTATCCTCTTCTCAAGGCTCAAACGCGTCATCTTCCTCCTATGGTTTCTCACCAGGGTAATGCTCTTGACTTCATCCTTTTCATTGCCATCCCTGATTCTCTTCCTTTTCTTAAGAACTTTTGCAGGGGCATGGTTCACATATTCTCCATCGGAAACATCTGCTGAACTGAGCTTATAGATGTTCTCAAGCTTTGCTGCAGCTTCATTATAATCCAAATCTATGGTACAAGTTGAAGCTCCATCACTGGAGCTTGCTTCCACTCTTTTTGGAGCTTTACTGCTGGCTTTCGTTAGGCTTTTCCGGACATCTTTTGGTACATGTATGGGTAAAGAAACAGACTCTTGAGGTGCGACAGAAGCTGAGTTCCTGCTTTTATCTGTCTGAAAAGCCAAGAAGAAAGGCTTTCTCAATGCAGAACGATGGGTTGAGAACCTTGCACCTATGCCCAATGGAGACTGAGTGGCAGAACTGGAAACAGTCACAACACCCATAACAAGCCTTTTGAGCAAGTGGAAGATGGTTGTCAAGGATAGCTTGTCAGTGATTCGAAACCTGCGAAGAGAGTGTTCATTTAGACATCGGTTTAGTGTTGAGTATTCGCTGTGACTACCATAAGCCGTGCAAAAACATGGTATATGAAGAAAGCTTTCTCGCAAATTCAAGCCTGGCCATTTATCTGGGCTTAGAACAGTTTTAGATATGGAACACGGTACAAACCTGAAATATTCGAAAGATTTCAAGAACCACATTTTCCTCAGAATAAGGAAAAAGTTCAATGCCACAGTATTTGATTTGCATCCAATGAAGAGGTTGTGATATCTCAGCTACAGCTCGACCATATATGATCTGAGATGCGGCATTTTGATTGTGCAATCATGAAGATATGAAATTGGTGTGGTTGTTAGACCACGTTGCTCGGTTCAAATATATAAAAATAAGCCCATTCATCAATTATTCTTATGGGCATGATAAAAGTCCATCTGGCCAATGACGGGTACGCCGACTCCCCATGTAGACTGCCTACTCTGTGGGGAGGCATCTTTTGATGGAAGAAGGTCCAAAACTAAGAGGATCCCAGTAATCCAGTAATTAATTCAGACATTTAGATATGGTCCCTTTCAGGCCCACCATTTCTTCAAAGCCATCACTATCACAAGAGCCTTATCCCGACTAGTTAGAGTGGGTTAGCTGCTTATTCTCGCTTACAATGACAGACAGAACAGGGCAGCTATCGTGAGCCCTAAAATTAGCCAGATGGTGTAAGCAGGAATGGATAAAAAATGAATGAGCCATGGCCATGCACAAAGAATGGATTGTTCAAGAAGACTAATATCAAAGTCAGTCATCATGGTCCAATAACTGAAACACAGGATTGTAAAAGCCGATGCACTAATTATCACCATCTACGACTCTGTTCAGCCACCTCTTAAGTCCAGATCATGTGAGAAGGTCCATGAATCTCATCAAATGGACTATCTTTACACTGTATTCATCTGCCCAAGTGCTAGATTGATTGTCAAGTGTCTTTACCTTCCAACGTGCACGCATAAACACGGAGGCTTTTTTTTCTTTTCTTTTCTTTTTTTAATTAAAAACTCCATGATAACGCTCGCATAATTAGCATGCCTGGGAGCTCCGAATTCTACTGCTTTTGTTTTTTTTCCACGAAAAAATAATGGCAAAATATAAAAATCTCGTTACAGCGAATTGATCTATGGATGGATTGAATACCTCTAGTAGATAGAAATGCTTGTTCCGCAGATTTTTCCCGATCCAAGGGAGGTGGGGTTAGCTGAAGAGAATCCGAACAGCGGGAGTAAGACAGAAACAACTGATCGAACTGAGAATAAAGAGAAAATAAAATCGAAGAAGGAAATTCATTTTCCCTGGGTCAAACGCTCGGCTGAATGTCGTCCACACGCTCGGTCGCGAGGAAGTAACGGCCGGGATTCGTCATGGCTCGAAATCGAAGGGAATGGCAGCAGACACGTTTGTTGCAGGTCAGCCTGGGAAAACAAGGCGGGAATGCCATGCTGTGGCGACTGGGGAGCCATGACAAATGTTCGGAGGGAGGGGCGGCGAATCTGACGTGGCAATAGTGCATTTGGTAGGGAGATTTCTGATGGATCATGTACGAGCCACGTGGGCATTTGGTTGGAGTGAGGCTAGCGTGGGGACCACGGCGCCTGGGGTAAGAGACGATCCCACGTTCTCTTCTTCCTAACCAATAATGCCAAGCACAACATTTCGTTGATCTCAAGGTTACGATGACGCGATACGAAAACCCCAAAACCCACAAGGCAAGACCACACAGGTGTAGCGTGCTGGTGCCTCGTGGGTGGGTTGGATGAGGATCTTGTTTTACAGGAATATTTATGCGTGGATTACTCGGATCTCACCAATGTTTTTGTGGCCTAACAGAAAGCCACGGAAAGTGTTTTCGGCCCATTCTTCTAAATGATGAACGATGGCCTACTTCACTTGCTGATGGGCTTAAGCCTTCTTTCTCAACCCAACGCTGGACAACTCCATCAATCCGCATCCCTCACTCCACCGTATCACCTTCTTGCTATAACGACTACCGCTATCTGCTCAGCCTGCAAATGTGCCATTCACTTCTAGTCTGTGTATGGGTGACGTTATGACGTTAAATTATCAATGCCTGCGCTTCAATCCCTTTAATCATCAAATTGAAAATCTCTACTCTTAACTCAAACTACATAAGATGCTAAAACAAAAACATAGTTGAAATGCGCACACACACACACAAAATAAAAAAATAAAAAAACGAAAATGTCTTGAACCACTGGCAAATACAACTACACAATGCCAGAAACTAAACCATTCACGGCTATTTTAGAAGCTTATGTTGTCACACAGCATGAGTTGTCTCCAGCGCTCCATAATGTGTTCACTATTGAATTATATGGGCGACAGATACAGAGCATTAACATGACAGTCGGCCGGTTCAACGAAGTCTCTGGGGCTACGTCTGTCAGAGTCGTTCAAACTATTTGTACGCACAACTGCATCGCGATTAGCCCTTTATCTACTAGTTAGTAAACGCGTAGATGTTGATATGTTAAGAAACATTTATAGACACAGCCTAAAATTAATGAAATTGACTGGATGACAAAGGCTTTTTATTCCCTTTTTTTTTTTTTTTTTGTCTGATGTCAGCTGTTACTTTCTTTCAATCTTACCATGAAATTCGAAGAAGTTGTAGGCATGCATTATGGAGACCAATCGTATACTGGCTCCCTATGTTTAATTAAGAGTTTAAAGATTACAAGAATCACAAGAGTGCCGTTAGCCACTAGTGGAATTGAGAATAGAAATCCATTTCTCTAGACATTTATAGCCGTAACACCCCCAACTTTAGTGAATATGAAGTATTGTCTGCATTTTACCCATTAGATCCCGCTAGCATGAAGAGCTTACATGATTTTGCTCATTTAGGTCAACTCTTCTAACTCCAAAAGAATCTCACAATGACTTGCCACTATGGGTGTGCATGGGCTTGGATTTAGCTCCAACCCACCCTAAATTTTACTATGGTTGGGCTGTACAATTTTTAAATAATCCAAATTGGCTAGAACCTGACCGAACTCGACTCAATTGTGGGTTCAATTTGGATTTAGGGTTCAGGTACCCAGACTGAACCCAAATCCGATCGTTGTTAAAAAAAATAAAGATTATTTATTAAAAATTTATATCTATTTCATTTTACTCTCTCTAATTTCTTTTCTTATTCCTATGGTTAAACATATTTTTAGGTGATAGTTTACTTTTACATGAGAGATAAGAAGCCTATATCACTCAAGCCTGTCTTATGAGAAGTATTCCTAATAATAAGTTCTAGCTTTTGGTCAAAATGATATCATTTATTATCTCGAAAGATACAAGTTAGAAGCTACTCAATGGAAACTTTGGGGGGGGGGGGGGTACTAGGATCTATTGAAATAGGCCGAAGCATATGGTAATTTGGAATCTTGGAATTAGTATGTCATTTAGGTCTTTTTCATTTTGCAAATAGAAATCATCCTTAGTATATTTTGTTGTAATTCACCAATAAAGAAGCATTAAGAAATCTCTCCATAACTTTCAACTCCTAACTGAGACAGAACACTCGGCCTATTAACAGATAGTGTAGTAATGACTGTTAATCAATTAGATGCTGCCACTATTCACCTTTGCAACATTTAGAAGCAAATTGTCAGCATTCAATGCATACAAGAAGCATCTCTAGGTTTTTTTTTATCTATCTTTTTATGTTTGGGTGTGTATTAACAATTCAAACCCAAACCAAACCGGAACTAAACCCAAAGGGTTAAGGTAAGGGTGGGGTAAATGTTTTAAAGGTAGGGTAGGAGTTAAGGTTAGACACATATTTTATACTTAGGGTTAAGGTTGGACAACTTCAAACTCGAACTGAACTTGGCTTACCCTTACTTGCCATAGTTCATATTCGAACTTTTGATCTTAAGTTATATTAGTTTTAAAACCAACTCTCTCACCAATTGAATTATTTGGTAACAGAGTTAGTTTTCAAACAAATATGATCTGAAATCAGATGCTCGAATATGAACTATGACGATTCATTGTAAGATATCTTTTGAGTTAGAAGAGTTAACCTAAATGGATAAAACCTTATAGGTTCTGCATGATAGTAGGATCTAATGAACCTAAAGTAGACAATACTCCATATTAGTTGGAGTTTGGAGTGTAACAAAGACAATCAAAATACAACTTAAGAAAAAAGGGGGAAAATTACATAGAAAGGGAAAAAAATGACATTACCCCTTCCACTGGCAAGTGTAGAATCATTTTAGATGTAACATAGCTTGATTTGCAATTGGAATTATAGCCTTGCATTTTTTATTTTTTTTTGTTATTGACATGGGGATATTCCTTGGGAGATTCCACCGTGCATGTCAGTCCATCAGGCATTATGAATGGTTAAACGTTAGAGGGCCAGTTCATACGATCCGTTGGGCGCACACAAATGGTAGCGTAGATGTTGGTCGTGGTCAATGTTCAAAGTAGAAAAAAATGGGGCCCCTCCCGTTGGAAGGGGGAAAAATATGATATACTTCTTCTAGAATTCCCAATCAATGTATCAGGAGACTTTGAAGGCGCGATATTTTGACCGGGTTGGCCGTTCAACTCGTTTGGACCATGGAGACCGATGAAGGGAACGCTGCGGGAGAACATCTGCCGATCTCTCTCTCTATCCGTCTGTGCATGCGCATGCGAGATCCACGTACGCTTCCATTCCACATATCCATCCCATGCCAGAGTTCAAGCATTTGGCCAATACACAATCAGATGAGCCCATGTTTGCTTTGTATCGCCACCCTCTGTCTTTCTCATCGCCCCATATTTTGCCTCTTAGCTAGTCTCCCACCACATCAACCCTTCTTATATATTTTCAACTGCATCATCCGTGTATTAGATTTATCCTACAACATTAACCTGTAAATACATCTGCAAATGCGTTCGTCAAAAAGATAAAAACGACTAAAAAATATGCTAATTTAGAGTACAATGCCTGTTTATTTCATTGGGTTTGGAAAGTAAAGTTTGATTCTCCTTTTATCTCTTTTTTTTTTTTTACTTTCATTTTATGCTTTACCTAATCAATAATAAGGATTTATATTCACAGTAAATTCTATCATGTATAGCGATGATATATTTTTCATTACATTTTTAATATTACTTTTAGTTACCTTTTATATTTTTACTTGTATTTCACCTTCCCTTGTTTACCTTTTATATTTTTACCTGTATTTCACCTTCCTTTGTACACGAAACCAAACATGGCATAAGGATGATTCTATCTGCCCGCGTACAAGTATATTTTATGTAGACTTTCCCTCTCAAGTACAGTAAGCGTGAAGGTCTTGACAACTTTGGACTTTTATTCATCCTTATCGAAACGTACAGTCGACCTTCTTGCTCTTGTATTGTTTTTCAAGTGCTGAATAAGCTAATTGAGCAATCATCAACAAGGGAACTCACTAATTATGCCAGGGCTAGCAGAACATCAACCTGCCAGCCTGATGATATTTCGGTAACGGGTAATAGGAGAAAATTAATTGGTCAATGAGTTAAGGGGCTCACTTGATGGCTACACCTCGGCTACCAAATTAGACTAACTTCTTGTACAAAGGATTCTACTATTCGGATAAAGAATAAGAATATGGACCTAAGACGAGGGATACATCTGCAAGCACCTATTTATATACATACATGATACACGTGTGTGTGTGAGCGCGCGCGCGCGCGTGCACACAACTTACTAATTAGACAAGCATATCAGGCGTTCGACGAATCCTCCTTTCCTTTCTTAGTTTTCTTTTAATTTTTTATTTTTTACTGACTTGAGCAGAGACATGTTGTATAACATCTCCATTCAATTCAAACTTGGTCGGCAATCTTATGAGTGTTGCTGTGGACCAATGCAGGATAAGAATGCATCTTCCAACAACACGTTAACATCAGTGAAACTGGACTGATAGAATTTGATTACAGAGGCGCATTTGTGATAAAGAGATTCGACCACGGAACGGTACACAGCGACATTCGGACAGAATTAATGATGTATGATACCCAATATCCGGCCTATCATTAGACAAATCAATCGGCCATTGTAGTTATTTAGGGTAGATCTCAGCATGGCGCTTGATGCGCCAAGGCTTTACATTAATCAAGGGCAAACGGTCAGTTGTTCTGTCTGGGATTGGATACACAAAGGCAGAGCTTTGATTCGCCAACTCTCATATAAATATTTTAGCGATGAATTCGGATTAGATCTATATATGGATTGGATGGGATACATGAAATTAATATAAAATCTCTTTTTTTTCTATTTTTTGAATTTAATATTCAGGGGTGTCTACAGAACGTAAGCAAGTGGGACGATGACGCCCAAGAGACACGTCACCCAAATTCCATCTCGGGTTGGCGAAACGAGCAGCAGAAACGCGGAAGAAGCTTTGAAGATTCTTCGGTCTTCTCTCCCTTGCTCTGACTTTCTTTGCCTTTTCACTTTGAGTGCAATGGCAATCCCCCAAGCAAAACAACAGCCCATGGGAGGTGGTAGAAACGGTCAGCACTCGGACTCTCAAATCTCCCTGACCGAAGACTGGTCTAACCTACAAATCTCGCTTTTCTCAGTCAAACTTCCCCAATCTCTTCTTTATTTCATTCGAACCTTCTCCTTATATGGAAACACTCTTTCATCACCCCCCTCCTCAGGTTTTAAAAAACCAAAGCCTCTCCCTCCTTATCTCTCATCACTTACCCTCTTCTACTTCTCTCGACCGGGGAATTACAAGTACTCGCCTCAGGATTTTTGCCTTTCGATTGCTCTTAGCTTCTGGCTTCAGTTTTTCTTTTCCCCTCTTTCTTTCTTTCTTTCTTCATTCTGGCGTATCTTTTCATTTGTCCTTTGAGCATGCATGTCATCGGACTGATTTAGCTGTTCTGGAATTTGCTTTGGTTGGTCGAATCGCATTTCCATCTGGCTTCTCACACTTCTCTGTTTTGTTCTGTTGCTACCGCCTCTGTCCGTTTTCCTTCTTCATCGCTATGTCAGCCTAATTCGATGTCTTGAAGCAATAGTTCCATTCTATAACCATGAACTGAGGCCTCGTAAGTCTCAATTTCTGACATCATTTCACACCCAACTAGCTTATTCTTCCAACCCATCCTTTCTGTTTCCATTGTTGATTTCTGCGCAATTTAAGGAGATGGAGAACTCGGGAGACTGGGAGAAGAGAATGGTGATCAATGAGCTCATGCAGGGGCAGGAGTCCTTGAGGCAGCTCCAGATGCATCTGGACCCCTCTTCTCCAATTGAATTGCGGGAAACACTACTAAGGAGGATCTGGGTGTCCTTCTCCAAAGCCATCTCGATGCTGCAATCCAATGATTCAGAGGGAGACCCTCAGGTGATAGGACCCACCAACAACAACACAGATTCCCCAAATTCCTTTAGTGGAAGTCCGCACAGTGAGAATTCTGATCGAGATTTCAAGGATTTGGAACGCAGTGACATCTGCAAGAAAAGGTAGGTTCCGGCAAATTTTTCCAAAAGGAAAGGAAGGAAAATTGGAGACTTTCTTCATATTCCTCTCTCAGGAATCAAATTTTCTGATATGTGTTCCCCTGCAATCTCTTGTTTTGCAGAAAGCTGCTGCCAAAATGGACGGAGCAAGTTCGAGTATGCAACCGAACTGGGCTGGATGGGCCACTAGACGATGGGTACAGTTGGAGAAAGTATGGGCAGAAAGACATCCTTGGAGCTAAGTTCCCAAGGTGAGAGAAACCTCCCTTCAATCATAGCATCACCAAACATAAAATTCTCCTTTTGGACCCAAAGCCCCAACCATTATTCTTCAATCAATTTCAAGCAACATCCATATCCCTATATTTATACATCAGTACACATATACGCACATTTATGCATATGATGTACTTGTGCAGGATTGCACCATACGATGCACTGATAATGTTATTGACTGATGGCAGTATGCCACCCACCATACCCATTTGGATGTTGCCGACCAAAATATCGCAGCCTTGACTGAGTACTCCTTTGCAAGCTCCACTCAACAATGACTCTCAAATGCATTGAACGTAGCTGACTTTATTTGACTCGTCCGAAATGAAGCTGCTATCAATACACAGAATCTCACGCACGTCTTCCTTTTGATTTCTTGTTGCGTTGACAGAAGCTACTATCGTTGCACCCACCTTCATGGTCAAGGGTGCCTGGCAACAAAGCAAGTGCAGAGATCCGACGACGATCCTGCAGTCTTCGAACTCACATACCGAGGAGCACACACTTGCGCCCAGTCATCATCATCCCGTCTGATGGCTCCATCGTCATCGCCAAGCAAACAAGAGCAGCAAGCAGCAGCAACACAGCAAATACTGCTCAATTTTCGAACAGGGCTCCAGGTTAAAACGGAAGACTTGGATACCCAAAACCGCAATGCTTCATCATTCTCCTTCCCCTCCACATCCATCAGCAGCATCCATGCGAGCAATGCTGGGAAAGCAGAGAGTAGCATGTTTTCACCGTCAGCCCCTAAGAACAATAGCTTGGGTGGTTACAATCCCTCATTTATATCCCCCACAACATCTGAATCCAACTTCCTCTCGGTTTCTCAGTGCGGGCTCGGCGGTTATGGTGGTGGCCCCAATCTGCATACCTCTGAGTCTGATCTGACTGAAATTATCTCCTGCGTTACATCCGGTTCAAATTCTCCAATTGTGGACTTGGATTTTCCAACTCTCGATGAACAAAATTTTGCATTCGACGCCTCCAACTTCTTCCCTTAGATGTTAGATATATCCAAAGAAGAAAACACACACACACACACACACAGAGAGAGAGAGAGAGAGAGAGAGAGAGAGAGAGAGAGAGAGAGAACAGCCAACAGCAGATCAGCCAGTTAATGGACCAAATTGGGCATCAGAATAACATCAAGATGTAACTGCTGCTTTTTTTTACTGAACTTCGATCATCTATTGCTTTTCTCCTGTCATTTTTATTTTCAGTTATTAGATAGACTGCAATTCTAGTTTTCACTGTAATTTTTGTTTCTCTTACATACAAACAGAAGAAATTTTGTTGACAACGGGATGTTACATGCACAATTCTCAATTCACCCACCCAAATGCAGTCTAATGGGGCCAGATTTGGATTCCATGGAATATAGGGGCGTAAATCGGTTTGGGTTAACCCGAACCCGACTGGCCCAACCCGATTTGAAATTGGTTTAGGCTGGACTTTTACCAAATTGGGTCTGACCCGACCCGAATTTGTTGGTGCGGGTTGAGGGGTCGGGTAACCGCATTTGGTATTTATATAAAAATATTAAAAAATGTAATATTCCTGCTTTCGTTTCGTCCCTGCCCTAGCATTCTGCTCTAATCGTTAAGAGAAGCACCCCGAAGCTCGCAGCTGCCCCTGCCCCCTCCTCTCGCCGTTCTGCCGAAGCCATAGCCGTCGCCGTCGCCGTTGACTGACTGCGGTGCTGCCGCATAGGCGCACAACCACCTTCTCCTTCTTCTCCGACAAACCCTACCCGTTCTCCTTCTCCGGCGAAACCCACCCAGCCGCAGCTGCGAATCTGCGAGCAGACCCTTTCTCCTTCTCCGGGGAAACTGTCACTCTACTCCGCCTCTCCATTCGGGTTTTTCAATAGACCCAAAAGAATTCTACGAATAATAGCCATTCTTTTCGGATGTGGAACCTTCGATTAGATCTCCAAATATCCCTTTCCTTTTGTTGAATATAAGGCTAATAGGACGAGAATAATTGTGGGGGGATCCGATCGGCCCAGAAAAATCTTATGAAAATGACTTCCATGTGTTGTTTATTTGACTTAGAACGGCGATAATAATTTTTTATTTTAAATAATTATATAGAAATGATTGTTAATAATGATTTAACTATGCTGATGTACAATGCACAATTCTTTTGCAGACATAAAGCACTTGTACATCAATCCACGCCAACAGAGTCATGTGCTGCGATGGGGACCGGAAATGATTCTAAAATCGTGAAATAGGAAGTTGTCTTTTTCAGGATGCCGGCTTTAAAAAACAACAACAACAACAAAAGCTAATCCGTTACATAATCACCAGAATGATGCTACTAGTCACAACATTAGGGTCATTCGAAATTCATGAATTTGAGTCATGCCACGTCCATGTTGGGCTTGAAAATGTTTGCTTAAAATCTGATTCTATAAAATTTTAAGATATAGCTTTTTTAATTTGAGCATTATCAAAATAATTTTAATAAAATCAATTCAATTCAATCATACTTAATACAACATGTTTTGTTAGCCACATAAAACTTATCTTGATAAAAAAAAAAAAAGATCGGGCCATATATTTTTATCCCTAATTAAATATGTTACATTTAATATAATAAATAGATTATATTTTATTTAATATTGTTATGGATTGGAATAAAGAGGTTGCATTTTTTTAAGTTTAGCAAACCCAAATCTAATATATATATATATAT